>DWJZ01002166.1:0-20294 GCA_018249125.1 Asbolis capucinus
CTTTGTTCAAATTTCTATGGAATAAGTTTTGGTAGTGAAATTATATCAATGGTTGTACAGGGATTGTATGTTATCTTAACATTGAAATGAATAATATAACTAAAGTTGAGAACTAACTTTACAATTTTAATGTTATTATGCAGTAAGAATGTCTCGGTGCGCTGCGTAGAAGAAGAAGCGGTGATAGCCTAATGGTTAAGAATTCGGCCTTCTACTCGGGGGGTCCGGGTTTGAACCTAGGGCGCACACTTCTGACTTTTCGGAGTTATTTACGGTAGGTTACTCGATTTAACGGCGAAGGAAAACATTGTGAGGAAGCCTGCATGCCGGGGGGAGCAAAACTCAAAGGTATGTGAAATCTGCCAATCCGCACTTGGCCGACGTGATGGACTATGGCCATAACCTTCTCATTCAGAGAAGAGACCCGTGCTCAATACTGGGCCGTGATGGGTTGAGATGAAAATGATGAAGAATGGCTCTACATTCTATTAAAAATATATAGATTTTTTAACTTTACAAACCTACGAATTCCCATACAATAGAATATGAACATCATATCTTTTGTTTTTATTACAGTTTAACAAACACTAGCGCGTATTGCACTGCATAATGTGTGATCACAAAAAAGGGACTTGAACTCGCTTCTTCGGTAGTAACAGGAGATAGTCCTATCTCCCATCTCTGTCAGTCACACACAGTCCGAACGAGATAAAGAATCAATTCTCGCCGCCCACGGGACGCTTCCCACCCGCTGGTCCGGATAATCGTGTTTCAATTAATAATATCACAATACAACACTATGAACAATTATTATAAATGTAAGGAGAAATGTATTATTTTTCAAATAAAATTTGGCTTTTGTTATAAGTGAGAATGTTTATATGTAGGTTGGTACATGAATAATTATGGTCCGCCCTTGGCTTCGCCCGCGTGATACTCGTATGTTGTAGATGGCTTGGTTTATCCGAATTTCTCAACAATTATCATCATATGCCAAACAATTTACACAAAACCTTAACAAATTACACAGTAAAACCTTCTTCAAAGAATTCTTTATGTATTGTTGAAAACCGTATGAAAATCGGAGCAGTAAATTTTGAGTTATCGCGAACAGACAGACAGGCGAGGTGAGACGACTTTATTTACATATGTAGTGAAGATATTATTGAGTGTAATCTAGTGTATACCTTTACGTTATATAATATAAGTTTTCATGTAAATAGCCAAGAAACAAACAGAAAAGTTACAGTATCCGTCGGAGGTCATAGAAAACATTATGATGGATGTATTCTCGGCCAAGAGGGAACAATAGCACCTAGACCTCAACAGCAACATGTGGAATCGTTTATCGACTGATTGGGGTACAGGATGGTAGCTAGACACATTACATGGATGTTTCACGAATGATTAATTACCAGTAAGTAACATTTTTTATAATTTATTAACAAGATTAATAATAATCATCTAATTCTCCTGCATAGTCGTTTCACTAAGAAGTTTACTTCTATTACTCCTCACTATACCCTTATCTACCAGCATGGGATTGGGATAATTATTCCAGACCACCATATCGCAGCCAGATTGTCATTATTGCAAACTATTTTTATTTTTACATCAATAATATTGTCGTTTTTAAAATGAGAACATTGATGAACATTTCACTCTGAAAAATTAAAACATAATTTTATTTACTCTGACGGCGTCTTCAAGATGGCGAAACAAACAAATTAAAAATAGTTTGGGAAACACCATTAATAGCTTTACTTAACAATTCGAGCCAAAAAAGTCCACATGATGAAATACTCACACCCCAAGTGATAAATTACTTGCATCAACAACATTTGCATAATTTTAAAATTAAAAACATGGAACAAAATTGTTCATGCCCAAAAAGACATGTTTATTTTTAAAGACATTTTAACGGCCATTGTAGCCTTAGGATAGCTCTGAGTTGTTGATGGACGTAACAGTTGTATTTAAAATTTGACTGACATCAGAAAAAGACGAGTTTACTTAGTTGCGTATTTTTGTCATACATGTATAATCGTGCATATTTTTCTCAAAATGTTTTGGACGGATTTAAATAAAGTTTTCGACCAGAAATTTCTCAATATATTGATTTCCTAAAAGTTTTCATCAGTTTCAGGTAGATTTTTCCATTCTCATATAATATGTATAACTAATGTGCAATTAGTAAAATATATCAATTGATCTCAAAACTTTGAAATATCAAAGAATTAATATTGCATAATAAGTCTAGTAGAAATTCCACATTTGCTTATTCTACCTTGTACACCTGTTTAATGCATACAGCCAGCTATAATAATTAAACAACGCGATGTTTCTATGATGGGATCAAAGTGTGACTAGTCGGTGATCGTAGTCAACAGTATGTTTTACAATAAATGTTTATTGGTCACGAAACTTACTTTCACTACAAATCCCTATCGAATTCTATTCGACACCTTGCGAAATATTTAACACTTTATTACTTAGTATTTAGTTTTAAATACAATATGGAAAACGAAATCTTCGTTAAAATTATACGCATTTATCGAATATTGTCTAATAAAAATAGTATGAAGCCTTAAGAAGATGAAAGCCAAAATAATGCAACATTGAAAAAGTCGAATCAACGTCAATTCGCAGACAAAGAAGCGATCGCTTTATGAAACCAGTTATCGACGTCCCAAAAAATGAAACCGGGATACAAAAACGTATACACCTGCTTTTGTATTTATACCCGTATTCGATGTTGAACCCTTGGGTGAGGGTCTCCAACAAAAAACGGCGGTTTTTTGTCCAACCGTTATTCCAGCTGACAAATTAGCATAAATTCAATGTCAAAATTATTAGCTCAATTTATCTAACCATCACTTTCAGCACGATTACAATGCGTAATTGTCTGATGATTTTGCAACTGACTCTTTGAATAAAACTTTAAATGACCTTAAATTTATTGACGTTTCGGATTACATGCAAACGGATTCATTTTTGGAAATGCCATTGACAAATTTTGCAATAATTGCTACGATTAAATGTGTTGACCTTTCTAAACACTAAACAACAGCAAAACAGATGGTACACAAGAAACTCTTGCAAGCTGTACTTGAATGTGTTTTTGAATGAGACCGGCTGTTTCCGAGCCAAGAACGTAAGTTGCATCAAAAGTCCTCTAAGGTTTTCAAACAAGTTTGACTCGTGAAGCACAGGTAGTAACGTCCGGAGTTCCATATTCGATACTAAATTTGATAACAAAAGCTGTGTATAATGCACTTGAGTTTAGGTTCATTGCACTTCGATACGCTAATTTAACGAGTAAACTGCTATGAGTGATCGCAGGTAGGAGTTTGTTTGGTTTATATTTATAGAAGCTGTTATATCAAGCTTTCTTGTTACTGTACAGGTGAAAGTTTTTATAGTAGGTTCTAGATCTTTTTTTATTTTAACAAATTCTAGAGATTGTATCTATTTCACAGAATTAATAATAACTCTGTCCTCATTACTTTTTACCCCAGCTAAGACATGGGTCTGTTTTATTGTTTCTTTGAATTCTTAGAACAGGCATTTGTCTGGCTGAATCCTTTGGCGCAACATTTGTAGTAAAGTTTAAAAGTAAACAGTATCGAAAGTAAACACTGGTTCTAATATAGCATGTATTTCCTCTGATATGGACACACCACCATGTTCAGTCAGAAAACCATATGAAGCGGTAAAAGCAGAGTCAATATTTTGGGAACAAATTAGTATACCTGTACAATTTAAGCAAGCTGGTTTGTGTTTACTTAGGCTCCAGATATTAATGCATTGTTTTAGGACCAACTGTTGACTTTTGGGCAGTTAGGGTACAGTGCAGTAGAGGAAACTGCTGTAAACAATAATTTTCTTGATGATGTGCTTGAAATGTAGTTCTATGTATGTTTTCGTATTATTAGTAACACATTAAATACAATTATTTTTATACAAGTTACATAACTTTGCTAGTTTCACAAACCAATAAAATCGACAATGTTTATAAAGAATTAGCAGCAGTCTGAAGCGATAATGTCATTGGAAATGATTTAAATAATGTTATTATGATTTGGAGTCCTTCCAAAAGAGATTGTCATAGGTCAGGGAATACTTTGTAGATTTTCTTGAAGAAACAAGATTTAATGGATAATCACTTCTTATTAACGGATGGTGGTTGGCCCTTTGCCAATGAAATGAGATAGGTCAGGATAATAATTTCAGTCGTTTCATATTCTGTTACTGAGGCACGTCTGTTTCTTTATTTATAATTCGTCTAGCGTCTGTCTACGCAATAATAGTTTCTCATATTCATTAAAGTCTTCCTTTATTACGTTAATCATATAAAATAGAATAGTTTTGAATCTTCAGGTTGGATTTTAATTTATCGTGCGTCGTATGATATTTCCTAACAACCTTATATTTGCATAAAAACGACTCGAGGCCTTTTTATTAGCGTTCATCCTCCTTTAATACTGCCGCCAGGTTGGTTTTGCTTCAAAATTCCATTGGCATTGAACGCGTGATCTCCAACGGAAATTGCACCCATGTGTATTTTAACTCTCCCGCATTTTTGCAGAGGTCATTGTTCGATGTGACCCTATGATCTTAACCCTGTAAGCTATGTAATATTTCTTAATGAGTCATTGTTTATAGCTATGTATATTAATAATGCGATAGCTGCTTTTTGGAAAAAAATATAACTCAACTAACATATACTACTACCAATTACTAATAAAGTTCTCAAGCCAGGGTTTTAAAAACATCATTTGCTTTGCGACGACAAAAAAGTTGCCAGTCTTCCTTATTTTAAGTTTCCGGTAACTTGATGACATCCTCTTTTAAGACAATGCTGTCTGCTGTCACATTATTGTTATTATACACCAGCGTCCTTTACTACACTTAGAAAATTCGAAGAGTTTTTAAGAGGTAAGGGCCCAACAACGACTTATTATAATTTATTTTTTAGGCTGCGACCACACAAGGCTTTGAGGGATAAGTATATCTTGTAGGATTATACAGGATTACAACAATCTTACATCTTTCGGTAATTTAATAGCTAGATTATAGGGTTATATGGTATTTATCTGGTTAGGTTAATCTTCCATTGGAGTATTCAGTGATTTGTACGACATATAAATTATTGCTTACACTAGTATTACTCTGGGCTTTTAGTGAGGATTAGGGTTAAACAAGTAGGAATTTAGAATGCCATCAGGCAGTTATTGAAAAGGATTTCGATAATCCAATTAAAAAACGATTAAGTCTATGAAAAAACTGACCACGTTTATTTTTTATTAATTTTTTATGTAATACATAATATTCCTAATTTATGTTTGAAACATTCAATTAAAAACTGTGAGATATGTTTGCGAAAAACGTTGAACGCACTTTATTTATAAGTCTTTATAAAAATCAAAGGTTTAACATTGCTATTGTGTTTAACAGTAAAAAGCTGCCAAACAAAGAACTACCACCAGTTCAACAGATGACGTAATAACGACAATAAAAACTGCACAACAAAGAAATATTTAAGGTCGTGGACAAGACCTATATTAGATACTAACCAGACACTGGATATGGAATGTACATGGAACAACTTAAAGAAAACGTGTTAGTACATGTTTGTTCATAACTTAGAGCTATATGATTGATAACATGATATTGATATAATTCAAGGTCCGCTCAAGATTGACCACTTCTATAAATGGTTGTTCATATCATGACATGGTTCTGTTTGTAAGTGTAATAAATGATTAACTTCCCTCGATATTTAATGTGTATGTGCGAGTAATTGGTATTATTAATCATAAATAGCTGACGTCGAATGATATACAGATAATATATACGTTTAGAACAAAACACAACATGCAACAAGTCTATGGTGAGGTTGGAACCGTTTTTCATATCTTGACAGAACTTGTAAATATATCAGTCATGTTCAGGTTTTTTTTAATATTACACGTTTAATATTATACGTTTAATATACTAACATCTTCTAACGTCCTCATCTCCAAGAGTTGACTGTGCAGATAATTCTATTAGGCAATAAGTCTACCCTCTGTAAACCCCAGTTTGAGGTTGTTAATAAAGTTTTAAATAAATATAGATTTCGTCACATGATTTGTTTACAAGATAAGCTCGCCTATTGTACTGCAATATTTTATATAGTGGTCAATAAAGTTTAAATAAATAAGTCGAGAAAAAGAGACTATCACCTACTATATAAAAAGAGACGTCGAAGTCTGTAGTAAGTTAAATTAAAACCCAGGCTTGAACCAATTTGAATCGAACGTAACTGTCGGTGGAGTATACAACGATATTGACACACATACTAACATAACGTCTACACTACACAAAAATGGGTTGTAGATGGCAGACAAAAAATACTTGAACAAACACCGGCTGCTGCCCAAACGGGCCATAGACGTACGAAGTCAAATACAGATGACGAGTAACATTTAAATGAAGTAGAATAATTCATTTATTAGGGTTTGAATTTCACTTTATCAAATGAAATTTTATTGAAAGAAGCTCAATCTGAGCCATTAACTATATCGAAGTAAACGTCTTTTTGTAAAGTTATTATCAATATGTCCTCTTAAGCGTCGTTGGGATCGGTGAAAGCTTATTTGAGAGGTTTTACTGCGGGTAATGGCTTTAGCGGTCGCAATTTAACTATACTTAACTTGAATACGTATGAGTAGTTCAAAATGATTACTTATTTTGTTGATAGATGCGGTAGAAGGTATAAATTCTAATGAAACAAATGCTTGTAAATCAATATTATTTCAAATTACGCCCACATTCTAGTTGTGAGGTTTGTTTATAACACTGTTGAATAACTGTACTCGCCCGCAGGCGCATTATAGTTTCTTGTAACTCGTATCTTAAAACTTGAATTAAATAAAACTCGGGTACTTACGTACTTTTCCATACCAGAAAGTCAACGGTTACAGTCAGATTTGTCGCTCGATCATGCGACAAGATATTTTTGATTCCAATAAATCCAACATTACATTCTTATCGAAACATATTATTATAACTGATAATAAATTAGACGTAAACTTGTGGTAGTAATTAAATTAATTATACTGCCAATAAAAATATAAATGATCTATACGAAAGAACTGGTCTTTGTCGACCCTCCGAGGAATCTCAATCCGTGACATTAAAATTATGCAAAGAAATTTGAACGCTCTTTGAATTTAGGCAGATAAAAATGTCTACAGAAAGATAGACAATATTAATTAAGTCATATTAATATTCAGTATCATCGCATAACGAAGAAGGTTAATCAAATCATTTTTAATTTATACCTGTTTTATGCATAACGGATTAAAATATGAGGAATCAGGTTGAAGAAAAGGAATCTCTTCAGAAGTTCACGTTATAACGAACCAGTTTTAAAAAATATTTTGATTATCCTGCTCCCATTTAATAGAATTAAATCAATAAGTATACTTATAATAACGTAGTATAAGGATATAACACAGCATGCAGAATTAACCTGTTTACTATGAAAATCAATGATTACATATAGATAAAATGTGATAAACATTTTATTTTTAATAGCACTTACTGCTTTCAATAGACAATTTCTACTAGTTAAAGTTTGATAATCATTAAATATGCATATGTATTTTTCAAGTAACTACTAAGGTACCCAATTTTTGGATGAGGATTTTAGGAAAATTCCCTACATTTAGTTGTTTTAATAAAGTGAAAATAAAATGTCCTGTTTTTCACAAAACTCCATAGACTTCGCATTCAATAAAAATATGGGTACTTTTTCTACAATCAATTCCGGCAACGCAGAAACAAATTTTCAAGCGTATGTACACGTATCGATATTCTTATACAATATTAGTAACACCTAAATCTCCGACGCATATAGAAAATAATTTACATCGTAAATTTTATCTAAACAATGAATACCTTTAAGTTTTGCCTTGGAATGGATCGTGATTACCTTAAAGTGCGTTTTCTTTCGAAAGGCATACTCCCATGGACTATCATCCAAACTGGTAATAACTCCTACCCTTTCTAAGCCTATTATCCAGACAGAGACAAACAGTCAAGCCTGTTGCACTTTGAAAATGTAAATTGATTTTAGGTTTAGACTAGAAATTTAGATAAAACTCTTAGCAGAGTTGTCATTTACCGTAAGCTTGATATAGAAGAAGAGTTGAACGAGATAAAGAATTTTTAGACTTTTAATACACTAGCAACTGCGGCAATTAGAGTCGTCAATGGTTGCTGAAACTATTTTAATACATATACTGTACTAAGGAACAATTTAGTCCATACTCAACGGCAACCCGTTAGTATATTACATCTAAGTGTCATTAAAATTCTATTAACGTAAAAATAAACAATTGAAGATATTACTTCCTTGATAGTGCTATGTCGCGTGGGTTTCGATTCCAGCTTCAGTAGATCATCTGAGTCACGTTGGTATGGTAAGCCTGTGCTATCTTAACAAATCTATGACGAGTAATCCACCCCCACAATCGAAAACGTTTATGATAACAAGATCATTTTAATTTGTTTCAAAATCTGATGAAATTTTAAATATTTTTTAAACATTTAGAACTTATTGCGCCTGAGTATCTGAATTCTGGGCGTCCATTCTGTTATAAAAATGTGTTATATTTAAAGTAATATAAACTCAAATTTTTTCAAATTCGTATTTCTATTGTGATTTCATATTTCTGCTATCAAAATCAATTTATTTATAGTGTTAAGATATGTCTTTAGCCATCTTCAATGTATTTAATAAAGTTGTGTTTTTAGGATACAAATATATCAAAGAAGATATAAACGGAATTCACTTGTTATTTAATATTGCAACAGAATTAAGTTTATGTGGTTTGATCCCTATGAACTCAGCAGGATACTTATAGCTTTAAGAGAGAATCTTATCATTACTTGCACGTATAAGTTCCTTGATATTCCTATCAGCGGCATAATGATTTACGGCACCAGCCATTACCTATTCAAATTCAGTTGAGGGCCCATAAAACTCCACATCGAAACATCAACAATAAAACTTATAACAGCAATAAAACATTACCTAGGAAGCTGAGGTTGAGTTTCTCGTCCACAGAGTCGTCATCTTTGAAGTACTCCAACTTTTTTGAATTCATTTTCAATGTTTAGAACATATCCTTTATCACAAACACTGTTCTGTTACGCACAAGAGTAATCACAAGCACACACTTATAAAAATAACACAAACGGAATGTCACTGTCTTTAATTTGAATTTTGTTCGTTATGGAATGGCGGCGCACGCGCTTACGTCCGCTGCGCGAGGAGTTACCGACGCGAATGACGCCGTTGCGTTAACATGTGCGTTCACTGCGCTTGGCTAGATTCATGCCAGACCGACCTGCCCGATAATCTGATTAAAATGCCCTTTGTTATTGTTCCATTTCCTACACTCCAACCACTGTGAATGAAATCGTAAACATGAAGCTGATATTCGCGTCTTGACCCCAAAGATTTGTTGCAATGTAAAACTTAATAACTTAGAACCTAATACATATTATGCCCTACTTTGTTGTAATCACAAAATATTCCTTTCTGAGTTTAACAAAATTCAGTTTATTAGCCATTAATTAACCTTAAACACAAGATAAAGTTTTATTGAAGTGATGCTATGTTCTTAATTTAACTAGAAATATCCATAATAAGTGCTTTGTACTTTAACAAGTAGTTACTTGTTTCTGTTGTCTCTCTTGGCTCAGTGTTTAAAGAGTCTTGCATATTAAAACAAGTAAATAATAATAAAAATGATTGAGGATTTAGTTTGCTCTTCTTTCTATTTCGAAATAACCGAGTAAAATAAAAATTTTGTAAAAAACCTGTAATCAAATCTCAATTTGATGTTGATTAAATAGATTATATAAAAAAATAACTAAAACTAACTAAAGATGTAACTCAAATAAATCCACTTACACCTGCAGAATCTATACAAGTTAACACAGAAAAGAAAGTACCAAACGTTATAATCCGGAAACCTTGACATAGAAGCCGCAGCCGCACCGCACAAGACTTCAAAATTGCAGAATGAGTCAAATAATTTTTTACAAAATCTTCCAAGAGTCACGTTCTCGGCCCCATTTCGAGGCTTAATGCAAACGCATTAAGTGTCTCGTAAGCTACCAAAATTGCCAAATATGCCCTGTTTCCGGTTTAAAAAAACAGGTTTAAAAGGCTTAACTACAGTTTCATTTTGACTTAGACTTTCACTTCACGTGTAGATTAAAAATAAAGTAACGGGTTTTCTTTAATACTTAATATCGCAGAAACTGCAGATGACTTTAGTATTTTTATTCAGAACCATTTCTTGTAGAATATTTTTATTGATTGTTAGTGTAGTAGTGTAGTGAACCTAGCATCCCACTTCATTCTTTTGATTGAATTAAAGAAGAAAAAATCTGCTTTATTATATACCAAAGGTAGAATTAATACAAATGTATTAGTAATGAAGTAAAATAACATAATAAGTCATTTAAAATTTGCATATTAATATGAAATTTAGATGCTACAATTATTGACTTCCTCCAAAACTAATCCCACATTCAGCCACCCTTTTACAAATAAGCTCAAAAGCCATTCACACGACGCGAAACACAAATTAGAAAAGGGTCGAGCCCTACACATTAACTGCATTGTTCCAACTGCACTATAAGCATCCCTCGCGGAGCTATTTTTAGAATTCACCAATCAGTGAACCACATGATAAAAGAAGTACCTACCGTATAAATGTAAGAATTGGTGTTTGTGATGGAAGGCTTGATAATACATAACATTCAAAATAGTGTAATAAAAGTTTGCTTCAAACTACCCGCAGTACTTAGAAAGCCGACATCAATAGATAATATTAATAACACTGTGACCTAGCCTGATTTCAATCAATTGAGAACAGATGAGTTTAATTGTGAATTAAAATCAAATTCTCTTCACAATGTGCCGTTTGAACATGGCTTAAGGGATTGGAATAAGGTAAGTAGATTCAGATTTGTTCATTGGAAGAATTTTATTTATTTTTAGGCAAAAAAAAACCAAATGAATGTCACAATCTGTCACCCATAGACATTAGTAATTAAACGCATCACTGACACTTAGCCGAGCCAGGAGAATCTGAGACCCGGTTCTGTCGATTAAAACTCCCATAAAAGATTTAATGTACAGATTCATCTTTAGGTTCGAAGACAATTTTATCATAAGTATACACGTGGAGAAGAAATCAAATCGATAGCCCGCTAAGAAATTGAAGATCTTATCGGAATATCGAAGATCAAATGATTCAGTTACATAATAAAAAGTTAAAGATCGTTTTACACGTACCTTGAGTCAAATTAACAGTGAACTACAACCATTACATCATGAATCGACTAATTAGATGGGGTATTGATGACCAAAAAATTAATTTCCATAATTGATTGGGTACACGCTGTATGTATATTACTGCTGCCATAAAAATTTGATCGGATCACCGCTTCCTTACGACAGAGAGAACAAAAAAAACTTTTGGTTTTGGACATAACTGGTTGGTTCCCACACGTTCTACGGGTTTTTATGGCTTCAAACGCTCAAGGAATACGAATATCATCCCGCAATTTCGTTGAGCGCAACCACCATATAATTTGGTGGTCCATTAATCTTAAACCCTGATCCCAGTTTGACAAAACCACCCAAAAAGACATACATATTTACACAATATTTAATAGTTTAAGGGTATCGTTTTATATACCCTTTAAATTATAAATGTATTTATTATTTTAATTATCTCTAGTAGATAAAAGATTTAACTTAATTTGGTACAAGCTACTTTCCTATTTTGCTTATTCCCGTGTAGCCATTAAGCAACTTGATGACTGTGTGATTCGATATTCGATTTCTGACCTTGATAAATATGTACCAATAGAAATGATGAAGCTTTGTGCTTCAAATTGTAATATTGCTGTCTGGACCTTAGTATCGTAAAATGAAACATGAAAAGACAAACCTGCTGACGTTGGGCATCATTATGATTATTATTTATAAAATAAGAGTTATTAAACGTAATACACCTTGCTAATGAGCCATGATGGGAAATAAAGCGGAACAAAGTGGAAGACAGGCATCTTAATCTTAAATTTTTAAATGGAGCTACAATGAGGCTTAAAATTATTTCATTATAAACGACCAAATTGACTTTTTATTAAAGCCATAGTCTTGTTCAGAATACACGCGATTACAATCTATATAATTCGAGTTTGATTACAGTGATTTGGAGTTGAACCAATTTGCAGTGAAAGTACAAAATTAATCTAAGTGATTTAACAATTATTTCGCGTATTCCTGCAATATTTATTTAATGTGCAATGAAAGGAGGAAGCTAACTTTCTAAAACTATCTAAGTGGTTCTCAAGGCTATCTATAAATAAGTTTACATTTACAAATGGAATACAAACCCAGGGTCTGTCGATTTTCTGGCAGGGTTACTATTAAGTAGCTTAGAGGTTGTTGTATCAATAAAATACTTCTATACTATAGCTTCGTTTACGTAATATTTTGTTTACTCATTCTATAAACATGCAACCTGTGTTTGAAAATAAATCAGTTTCGAGATAGGTCAGTTTTTGCAATAATAATTGGTAAATAGCATGGATTTGCTGCATGTAAATCCCATTTTAATTTTGGGCGTTATTAAAGTTATTTAATTTTCAACTGATCACAGTACAGTTAAAGCCGAATTGCAGCTTGTAAATAAAGCTGCCACTTCATCAGCACAAATTAGTATCGTAATATTTCCAATTTCAGTATGGTTTACGACGAATCTGATTACAAAAGGTCTGATCAGTTCAACTTTCTCGTCGTTCTGTTTTATAATGCAACCATATTGGAGGATTTCGTTTTTTTACAACGCGATGCTGTTAACGATACGCTAAGAGCTGTGATTGAACGTTTACAGTGTGTGGACGCAGAGCAGAAATACATTGAAGCCGACATAATGTACGCACTTAATGTTTTAATGGGTATCGAGATTGTTGACCACACCGAGGTCGTTATTGGTAATAAACTGGGGGTTATTATAACCCACTTTTACCAACAGGTGCGATATTATTTGAGGATTCATACATAAGAGTTGTACTTAAATTGACAAGGCGGATTACGAAATATTTAAAGGTAGAGTTAGCAGGTGAAGGGGTTGCATTGATATATGATTTATGGATTATTGCAATACACTTATGTTCGTAATTCACTCTATAAATAATTCAGATTAGTTTAATAAAATTCTAAATTTATTGTCAATAAGGTATAATAATGCAGTATGAATGAATAAAATTATGATGAGGTAAGAAGGAATTAGTAAATGTAATGAAATGTAAAAAAGCGACAGAGAAGATTATTTGTGGCATAAAAGAAAAGATTAATTTACAAACACACGTGAAAATTATACTTGAATTTAAATAGTTTTACCATCAAATTAAAGTTTAAATACACCATTTGCTACTAAAATTTACCTTTATGGTGTCTACCAGTCTTTACCAATTTATTTAATTGGACTTGGTTGTCGTTCGTCAGCAATTTTTATATAAAAGGTAATGGTGAATAATTTAATAAATATATTATAAGAAATATTCGCAATTATTACTTCAAGAATCCTTAAATACGTTGGATCATGCGTGTCAAGATTGATAGTGCAATTTATTTTCGATCTGAATCCCTTAATATTAGGTACGAAAAATGTATGTTCAAAAACGTCCCTCGGTTGAAATATTTTCGAAAAACTCTGCTTACAATGTTGTTTGTACCAAAAATCAAGAAATTGTATAAATTATGGTCATTGGATGCGTATTGATTTTTCTTTTCATTCTCATTAGTATTGATTGATGAGGCAACTTTTTTAGAAAACTAAAAAATAAAATATCATGCATTCGAAATGGATTTCTAATTTGTTATTCAATAATGAGAGGGTTATCAATTAATGCTATGGTCGTGTAATGCCCTTGGTAGCGTGTTCGTCTGTCGCGGTATTTCAATTCTGTATGATTGATAAACGTTTCTGTTTGGTCTTGCGGCAAATATTCTTGTCTACGTTTCTCTTACAAAGGACATTCCGTAGACAATAAGAAGTTATTCCAAGGTCACAGAGGTCGCATTTTTCGTCCATCAGTCGGCCAAAAGATCTCTCGGCATCCCGCCATTCCCTAAAAGGACTCCCTGTTTAAAATTCCGTTCCCGTATTGAGGAGGCGCGCGATACATTTTTAGGCGTTCGACCAACTACGGCCATTCCCATAGATTTTTTGTTTTGAACATTTCTTTCGTTGTTTTATGGATGGATTTATACGACAGATCTGGTGTTTTGTTTATTTGATGGTGTTGTTTCGGGTATTTTCTCACCGACGATAATATTTGGGATAGTGTTACTGTCATAGGTAAAATTAAGCGGTTACAAAATATTGAAAAATGTCAGTGATATTAAATTGTAAATAACTCGGACTTAGGTATTAGAAATTCTTATTGATATACGATTTCATTCTTGGGCAACATCGACGGAGCGCTGGAACATTTCATGATATTTTTATGATAATAATTTTATGTTGCTTCAATTTAATCACAACAGTACTTTGCAATAGCAAGGTAGTCTCAGACATTAATATCTGTAAACAGGCCGCCATAGGCCGTCAAATTTAAACTAAAGCCTCAGAAACATTAGCATGAACAATTACTAAACTGTTTGAAGCTTAAAACGACGGAGCATGTTCTTTGACATGGCTTCTTTAATGCTACGTTAAATAACTATAACAACTTGAATGAACGTCTTAATGTCAGTAGTGGATATCCTAACAACCGATCCCTAATTTGTATAACTTGGTGTAACACTTACGATTGCTATAACTGTCTATGTTTAAACAAAGTCTATATATTTAAATCACTATAACCTTGTACATCTATAACAAAACTAAATGGACACTTTGACCATACAAAGGAGGCGCCACTCAAAATTTGAATAAATTCCAATCTTATGATCACATTGATCAATCACACACGATCGAGTAATTTGATCGATTTAATTACATCGACAAATCGATGTTTCGCAACTGTATCGATTGTAAATACCTGACCTTTTCAGCGGATTCGTATTACGAACCATTCTGTTCGTAATTTGAATAATATTATTTTAATGTTTTGAATTTAATGTCAAGTAATATGCGCTTTGGAATGTTGATCTAAGTTTCAAATTATGTTGGAGTCCATTACAGCACAAACACATCTGAGAGATATCAACGTGATAGTCAATGAGTATGGGATAGTCCAATTAAATATTAAGATTTCGTATCTCTCTAAGGATATGCTAATACAATTTTTAATTACAATAGATTTTGGCAATGTAGCATTACATTGTAGTGTTCAACTAACAACTAAAATCTAGAATTTATTAAGTGCGTTTTTACTTTGTCGATTTCTGGATATTTTGATTGGAGGGTGGGTTATATCGATCCATACTTAATCTGTTATTCAGTTGTAATTAAATAAGGATGAAGTCAATTGTGCTGGCCCACTACTACTTCAGGATACTAGGACCCATACTTCACGACAGATGGTCGCTAACTAAGAGGAGCCCCGACACCCCTCACTCCCGGGAGCTTGCCCCAACAGATTAACATTTTTTTCTTGATTTGGACAATTTGCAAGGAATTAATTAAATTCCTATGAATCAGTCAAGACCGCTTTTATAGGTTTCAACGATTATCACAATTTTCTCGACAATATCCATGAAATACCTTTAAAATGGCAAAAGCATATCTTACTAATATTATATATGTGAAAGTTTGTGCGGATGGATGGATAGACGGATGTTAGTTATCTTGTTTATCTTGAGATATATTCTCATTCTCATAACTTCCCAAAACAAAGCGCGATAAACATTCTCAGTTTTATGACGTCATATATCATGGTCCCTATCCACAGATTAATTGGTGAGATAGTCACGTGACGAGTCGCGTGTAAACCAGTTTACTGTTAGGGTTTGAAAGAGTTCTGATTGAGGGCCTGTTAGGGGACTACTATATATACCAGTTCATAATTGAGTGAAGGCGTAATGGTTTGATCGTTTCTCGAACGGAAGGTCCTGAGTTCAAATCTTGCTCGCACTTTTAATTTTCAAAGTTATGAGCGTATCAGAAGCTGATTATCACTTGCTACGATGAAGGAAAACATCGTGAGAAAAACCCCAGAGTTTTGTATAAAGTGTTCAAAGGTGTGTCAAGTCCCTGCACATGACCAGCGTGTTGGACTACGCCCTATCCCTCTCAGAGACTCGAGCTTAGTAGTGGGACAGTAATGGGTCGTAGGATCATTCATTTTATTGAAGTCATTTTTATTATTATTCGCGGCCAGTTCGCAGGCGTGCGACGACTCTGTAACTCATATGAAAAGTTTTTGCGGTAAGCTAAAATGTTGCTTGTTATTTCTAATTGACCGTAAGAAATGTTACTTTACTGGATCCATGCCAAGTGGTAATTATGGGTTTTAAAATAGGCGTTATGTTTGGTATACCACGAATGTTTTTAACTTAACCCTTTGAGATGGACAAACATCTATACTCTCTACAGATAAATAAATTCGGAGTGTCTGTTTGTAATATTAAAATAACCGTTTTTTATTAAAGGCTACATACTCGAATAACAATTTTTTTTTTTAATTTTTGTCTCTCTGTTTGTTTCAACTAATCTCTGGAATTACTGGACCAAATAGGACTTTCACTGGCAGATAGCTGATGTAATAAAGAGTAAATTAGGGTACTTTAATTTTACAATAAAAAAATATAAGTCATCGTAAAATCTGCGAACTGAACACTACTTTTTTGGTAAATTCCACGCGGATGAATAACAGGTACTGCTGGTCTATCGTAATTTTAAAAGCAGTTTCATGTCTATTAGTAGCCAAGCTTCATAGGTTTTCATTTCTTGTCTATACTGATAAGGGCTAGAGCATGTTTAATTTTGCTTTTAAAATAAAAAAAATATTTACTTATTAAAATGAAAGATAAAACTTGAAACGAAATAAAAAATAATTTAATAACCAGTGAAAAATTATTTTCCTATTCCAACAACAAATTCAAAAAAAGAATTTAAGTTGTGTAAAATTCTTGGAATTTTAGATCAGTTTTGCAAATTACATAAATAACTACCAGGTTATTTAATTGACGACGGGTTATCGAAGTTAAAAATCCGTAAAGTGTGAGTCGGATTCGTACATGAACAATTCCGTGCCGCCGTGGTTTTTATTTTTTACATCCCTATTTTTACTTTTTTTACATTAAATTTTATACGCAGAGTTAACATTAAACGTTAAAATTTTTTTTATACAGAGAGATTTCTATTATTTTGTAAGAATATTATTACATTTCAAAGTTTTTTTTAATAATAAAAAGTATAATGATAGGCCTGAATAGGTAACTGTGTAACAGATAGTCTATAAAAAAAATCTAGTAGTGTCTGTCTTACATCTAAGACAGGCCTCTGATATAGAACAGTGGACAGCAAAGCAGAAGATGGCTCCATTATATTTAGGTAGTGAACCCTAAAAAGGGTTTTAAGTTATAAAAAGGGTTACAAGCAACTACATTTTTAATCCCTAACGCCCATGCCTGCGTCTGTGTTATGACTCAACCAACGATCAAACTGTGGGGCTCATAAAATGCTGCCGAGGTTCCACTAAACTTGTTCAGACCTGTTCGTATCGTTTAGTCTTGTCCGTATTGTTTGGTCATTCATAATTTAAAGGGGAAATAATTAGATTTGATTTTAATTGAAAAGAGAAATTAATAATAGGTATTTATTTAAAATATTTTTAATCATTTATTTCGGTAAATATTTGTATAGTAATAACATTAATACCAGGTGATACATTTCGAGGTAAGGTTCTATTGGAGTTGAACGGATTTTAAGCTAAATATTTTAATATACAACATGCGTCTGGGTTGAGTGTATGTGATGACTCAAACGTATAAAATGCTGCAACCTTGGGTTTCAGGAGCAAACATGTTGAGACCTGTTCGCATTTATGTACTAGTATTTTAATAACGCACATCTTTTAAAACCTTTATTTACGGAGAACAATAATAGATGCTACGACGAGTAAGCTAAATAGGCATTATTACAAATAACTAAAAAAAACACAGATGTCGCTCAAAATAAATTGGGATCACATGACAATCACCAGCTTTCGAATAAATTGTCATGAACAATTGGCATCGATTCAACCTGATGGTAAGTGCCGATGATGTCTAAGATGTTGGGCGCACTAACTTATTCACTTATCTCTTGAAGACCACATACGAGGCTTCAACCCATTGATGACCCAATATTGAGCACGGGTATCTCCTCATGAGGCGGCTTAGAGCATACTCCACAACGCATCTCCAATCCGAATTGGTGAAGAATATTATAGGTATTCCCTAAAATCCGTTACAGAAATCTGTACAGGTCTCTTTGGCATATCACTCACATTATCAACCCGGTTCCTGCGTCATGTTATGACGTCATCGAACTTGTTAACGATCCCATATGTTGAGGTTTATTTTTTGAGAAGCATCGCTCTTAATCACTTCGGTAACCCGAGAATATGTAGGTAGCGATATGATATTGAAAAAGATTTTTAAACCTTTTTTTACTATTAGATATTGCCCGCGCTTCGCTTCGGAAGAAAAGATGTCGAGTGGTTTCAAAATTGCCATATTAATATTAAACAATTGTGCTACGGGAACAAAGTAGTTTTCTGGGCTAAAAAGTAATCTATAACCATTGTCCTTACATAAGCCACAAACATGCAAATTGTAATCTAAAGTCGTCCATCGGTTTTGGAGTTGCCATACTAATTTTAACCTGTTATCCTGCGGGAACTAAGCCATTTCCTAGGATAAAACATATCATATAACCATTCTCGGCTTTCAAACTACGGCGACGCCCAGTTCTATGTAAATCTGTCCAATGGTTTCTGCGTAAAGCTCGAACAGACAGACAGATAATAATCCAAAACAATTGTTTTAGTCTCTATGTCGATAACAAAGCCTCCCTGCATCAAAATTTAAAAAAACTATTTAGTATACACAATTGACCCCGTTACAGTTTTAATATTAGTATAAGTGTTGCACAGGCAAACGGATAGACGTGTTTCCTGATACCTAACCCTGTACCTATACCCTATACCTATACCCTATACCTATACCCTATACCTATACCCTGATACCTTTAGTCTAAAACAACACTTGACACTAATTACAATGACAATAATAATTAATAAGTGTCAAGTGTCATCTGACATCCTGTCAAAAAATTCTCATCGCCACCGCAGTTCAGGCAGGAACCGTGACACATGCAGCTGGATATCGACGTGAAAAACATAGATCGTGAGTACCCGTAACATGGTTCACGTAGTCCACGATGAGTGGAGCTTAAAATGAAATGGGTATAATTCATTTATGTTGTAAAGCTCGCAACATTGTCCGCAGAAATATATGTTTGCGATAGCCCGCAATTATATTGATTGATAATTTGTATTTGAATAAGTAACCGCTTGTAATACCTTCATGCACGCTTCCCCAATTCGTTTCACGTAAAAGTGAAAAATCGCTGAATCACAGCTGCAAACATCCACAGACAGAAGCAGACGTGAACCCAAGCAATTCTGATCACCAATCAGAACTGTACTTAGCTCGTGTGTACGTTTACCAGGCAACTGTACAAATGAGACGCAGTCTTTCCTTTGACTAACAAACCGTCTTCATCTCGCCTGAAACGGAAAGACGTCGACATTATGCGTTGAATTGACAAAAGGCATCGAGGAGAAAAACTGAAGGATTCTGTAGGATGGAAACTTCGACTTTTCTTATAAATTGTTTACTATGTAAATCTGTATTCAGTGCAACTTCGATCCGTAATAAATGTAAACAAACCATAAAAAATCTTTGTAGGGTTTTCACCAACTCACATAAATGAAGTTTTTTCTACTACACTACTCATTATATTTTTGGAAATTAGTTATTAAACTAAGTATTGATCACAGAACAAGTACGAACTAAAAATAAAATATAGTCATACCAGTCACACAACAAAATTACAACACAGAACATCATTTACAAATTCATTATCTGACATCCTTAATTTCATGAAGGAGTTAACAACCTTTCGGCCTATTGTAGTATTTTGTTTTATACTTTTATAATTTATTGATTTTCGTTTTAATACACTTTATGCTTTGTCACCAAGCAAATGGCATGA
>DWJZ01002167.1:0-20292 GCA_018249125.1 Asbolis capucinus
TTCACCATAGCACAAGCTAACGCTTAATTTGGGTTCAGATGGCCGTGTGTGAGTTGTCCAAAGATATTTATATTTATATTATATTTATTGCCAGACTATTTCGTATTATTTCTGATTATTATCAGCCTATTTCGAATAACTCCTGAGTTTTATCGCACTATTCCGGATTATTCGTTCAGGGGAGGGAAGTCGACTTTAAATTTAAGGCAGCTTTTGATTGTGACATAAGCTAAGCTACGTCAATATTTAAAATGGGCAGTTATTTAGTGCCAATGGATTAAATGAGCTGGTATAGGATTGAATATAAAAAAATATTGATACTGATTGCGGGACAGATCAGTTAAATACATATTATTATTCAACAATATTATATTATTTTCTTCTCCATATCTTATACTATAATTCAAAAGTATTTATGTTCCTAAATATGTAATTGGAAGTTGATGTATTTTGGGTCAAGGAGTCGATTAATACAGATTTAATTTAAAAAAATGCGGACTGTTTTAATTTTAGAAAGTCCAAATCACAGATAGCAGTGTCATCTGTATTTTGTATTGTAAAACTGAATAACTGGTTATTAATAATCTATTGGATTTAACGACAGTGTTGTAAACTAGATGGCGGTACTAGTTTATTAGTATATAGAGAAAATAATAATATAACAAAATTTCTATTGAATGTCTTAAGTGTTCGCTTCAAGTTATTAAGCTTGCTCTGTGTTTATAATTTGAACTATGTGGTAATTTCAACATTGTTGATCTCATAAGCAAGATTTATGAGGTCGATATCAAATATAATGGTTGTGTTTTCTTGCGAACTTATACTATTTTATTATCTAAGTTCTGTGACGTCATATCCTTCAAGAGGCCTCGTGTAATATTCACAAGCCGAAGTAAAAAGTGGGGGTGGCAGAATAGTGCATTGTGATTGGTGGATTTAGATTTTCTTCGTATTATAAATTACATCTGTTTATCGGTACATGCACTGCCTAATATAAGGTCATTTGATCTTATGTTTTGCCAGAAACATTTCGCCCCAGATGAACCTAATAGGTTATGTAGTCGTTAAGTTACTGCAGAAAAAATTGCGCGGTGTCTAATATAAGGTCAATTGATCTTATGTTTCGCCAAAAACATTTCACCGTAGATACGCCTAATACATTACGTAGTCGTTAAATTACTACAGAAAAATAAGGATTTAATGTCTAAACTATGTCACAAAATGTTATAAATTAGTGTGAAAAATATGAGGCTCACAGGATATCCCATGACATAACTAGAATGTACTGTAATAAAGAATGTATTGGTGTCATTTTGATTTAATATATTTTAGTAAATATTGATGCAGTTGTATTTTATATAGATTGAGTCTATTTGATTGTCGTACACATAAATAAATACAGCTTACGATTTGAGAGTAAATGTACAATTAGGATTCGGAAAATTACAATTGAATCGTACATGTTGGTCGTGTTTTGTGGAATTGTACCTTAAGCTAAGGATTTTGTCACAAAGCTTTTATATAATACTTTTTAAGTTTGTCCAGGAAAATTCTTTCTTCTTTAATCGTCGTTCTCCCATTCTTCTGTCACCCTGAAGCGGTATGTTGTTGGTGTATCTGGGTCCTGTTGTGTTTTTTTTACCTAGAATTAGTTTAATGCTTGACATAGATCCCGCCTGATGGTAAATACCGATTATTTTAAGGTGGTGGGCGCACTAACTTAGTAAATGCCTATTCACTTTTCTCTTGAAGACTTTTACATCATACGTGGACGAGAACACCGACGCAGACAACTTATTCCATTCCTTTGCTGTTTGCTATTCCTTTGCACCCTTTATTGTCGTTGCTTCAGCAATGTGCTGCTTCCTTCTTCCCCTATGGCTCCGTTACTTCCTTCCTGGCAGGTAACGCGTTAGTTATACCCACTGGTGTTGTTAATATCAATGGACAGTGGTGGTCAGGTACCATCAGGTGCTCCTCTGCTGTTGTTTACTTTAATTTTACACACAGAAAAGCATTCAGTCATCTCACCTGATCTGGCAGATGGAATAAAAATCAAAATTGAGTTTTATTTCATTTGTAACTTGTGCAGACCATAACGGTACCACAGTTTTTATTTTCCTGGACAATTTTATATCAATACAATATACCTATAGAAAATTAAATGGATACAGAACTGTACATGACATTATTTTTATGGTATTAAATATAAAAATATGGGATCAAAATTCAATGCATTCCGTTTTGGATAGATTTTCTTTTTTTCCACAGATATGGAATAGATCGTGACTTTGCATTCTCATTTACATCTAAAATAGATATTAGTTATTTAATACATTTTAGGCCTAAGGTTAGCATATAATAAGAATTGTTGGAAACTATGGCCTTCAAGCTACGTTGTGTTTTTATTTGTGATAAATGTCCATGACATTAATAAGGTATTTTAGTCACAAACTTGCAATATTTGGACATTAAAACAAAACAAATATTCCTATATTGTGGATTAGACGTACCGTTAAGTTGTCACATAATATTGAATATGGTAGGTTATTCCGCCACAGTGGGCATACAATTTTGATAAAATACATAAAATAAATAGCAAAATGTCTCAAAACAGTAATTATTATTAAATAAAAACATTAATTTAACAAAATACAATCATTATCTTCTAGGTAATCATTAGTGGAATAATAGCATTTCTCGGTGAAAAATGTTTGCAACTTTTTTTATATATACAAGTAGATACACAGCACTCGAATAATGTTTTCATATTTTGTTTAATTCTGAAATATATATTTAGTCTTATGAACTTACTAGTACTTTGTATAAAATTATACAAAGTCGTTATAATGCAAATTGAATGTGTTTAATGAAATATATCGTTTGTACTTATTCAATTGAAAAAATATCCTAACTATGAAATATAAAAAATATCAAGTCGATTTGGCTCTTGTTTTATAAAAAGAAATGTACTATTAAAATTTGGCTTAATAATTTGGTTGTGTATCTACTGTTATACACTCAATCAAGAATTACTGAGTCTTGAGATTCATTATAGTACTTACTCAAAGATATTTAAAAAATTTAAGAAATCAATTACGATACAAGAATTTTCAAAAGAAACATTCAAACTTGTATATATCTCAGAATGAGTACTTTAATGTTCTGTTTCAAATTTAATTCTGTTCTGAATCATAAGTAATTCCCATATTATGTGATGATGGATTTAATATTTTTTATTTCACATCTTTTTCTCTTAGCACTGATTTGACGAGCACTTAATGAAGTCTATTCCATGTGTTAAATTAAGTTATATGTTTAGTCTGATTTACATTTGTTTTTGTTAACTGTTTTATTTGTACTGATTCTTTTTTATGTGACTTATGAGTTATGTAGATTATTTAAGGTTATAACTATTTTTATATGCTATTTGTTTTAAGAATTTTCAGTGTAAAAATAAACCTGATTTAGTTTATTTTGTGATGTGTTTGTTCATGGTATCGCAGCGAAATATTTTAAGTTGGCTTCATCTTCTTAAAGGCTCACCATTAAGTGTAGTTTTCTCTTCATAACGGAATAGGCCTAGGGCCTATACTTCACCATGCTGCTCCAGCGTAGATTGGTGGAGGTCTAACTTGGTATATATGATAATTAATGTCATTTTCAAAATCAAGGCACTGCCAAACCGTTCTTAAAGAACGAATGAGTTGTACAAAAAAGTTACCTCAACTTTTGTGTGTACATACATTTTAAGAGTTTTAAAGAGGATAGGTGCTAGACACTTTCACTTTACTCACTTTAGTTTTTAATATGATGGAATTCTGCAGGACGGGCTTTGGCCTTCGGTGTGGCATATTGTGGCTGCTTACAGCAATAATTCAATATTTGTCATTAATAATTGTAGTAATGTTTTATGCAAATATAAATGATAGCCTTAATAAATTACATTCCATTTTATCACTGGAACATCGATTAATGTAAGTTAAAAAAGTATTATTGCATTAGCCTTAATAATTTAGTTACGTGGCTAAGTCGACGTTAATATTTATTGTGTATTTTTATATCATGCTTGTGTAGCACAAATTTCAATAAATGTTTGATCATTGGATTTTTATTGTTTTTGTTGAACTTTTATGTAAAACAAGTAACATCATTGGTGCAAAATACAATAGGCATAATTATCTTTGAAATAACAATATATTACACTGAAAATATTAATACGAGACCCTGTGAAATATAAATAAAAAATTATGCACACAATGCATTTCAAGGTGAGCCGACATCTATACTCTGTGCAGATTTTTGCAATACAAACATGTCAAAATTGTATGGCAAAATATCCAGATCGACTTTGCACTTAGTGTATTATGGGCATTAGTTGCATTATTGACCGAAATCCATCGATAGATTTGAAAAACTTTATTAAACTTGAAACCACTTTTTGCTTCAATAAAATTTGTCTCATGTGTGAATAAATTTTCCAGATGTATTTTGGCATTAGGAGAGTAAAACCTGCATGAGAAAATGGAGAAGTGGATTGACTAGATCCGAAATCATTACTTGTCGGTAATTCCAAAGGAATACTTGGGTCGCAAACTGCTACATTCGTAGTTCCTGGGACAGCAATCCTCCAAATGTTGCTTTAACAATGTACTACTAACATTATCCATTCTATCCTATCTTTATCTTTCCTACACATGTGGGTCTTTCACTTCTTTCCTGGTAAGCAACGCGTTAGTGACACTCCGGCCTAATGTTACTGATGTCTATGGACAGTGGTGATTACATATCATTAATAACCTGTTCAGTTGATTTGTAGAACGAGGTTTTGCAAGAACCACCATAACCATTCTTTATTATACAAAATGAAACAATAAATACTTTCAAATCTTTTTATTCAGTTATTCAGCCTTCGTGAGCCTTAATTATAAAATTAACAAAAAATATGACAAACATTTATACAAAATATTTTTATTGTAAAAATTTGTAAGTATAGACAATATTAAGTCACTTAATCTTTAGTAATTATGGATGGACAAGTCATTAATTTAAGTTAAATCTACTTACTAAAATTTGTCTCATGTTTGATTAAATTTCACAGAGATATTTTGGGTTTAAAAGAAAGACTCGATCCGAAAATCCGAATCATCCAAAATGATGTTATTGCATACTATTTATAATAGTACATATTACAATAAAAATTATGTAAATACAATATATTACATGTCAAAAATGTTACACAATACAAAATATTGCATTGTACCATGATTCTGGATGTATCCGTAAACACTTAACATATCAACATATACATAAAAGACATTGGTGGTCATAACACTAAACAATAATAAACAAACTAAAGAATGATTGAACATTTACATAGATTAAAAAATACTTATTAAATACCATTGTAAGTAGTACTAATGATCTATGACAAATTTCTGGGTCACAGTACAAAATGATAAATATTACTGACAAGAGGTAGCTTAAACATAAATAAAGGAGATTCTTATTTGTAAATCCATTAATGGAATGTAACAGAATGGACGGAATGTTGTTACAGGTACTATAAAAATGTTACATGATACAATTCATAGTTATGAACATGAGCATAGCCGATAATATGAGTCTAGTTGGTAAACTCAATTCTGTAGCTCCATTGCAACCATCACTGTTGCAGGTATATATGCAAGTTCGATATTCTAACTTGTCTCCTGGCTGTTGCACGTAATTGCAATAGTTCCCCAAATCCAAAGACGAGCAGAACCGCTTTGTACTTATGCCACCTGCAATATTTAATCAATACATCAATATCATCACAAAAATTGTTTTTAAGATTCCAAACTAATTCATCTGGCATATTGCTTACGTTTCTGGAACTTAAGGAAGGGAAGATACATTTTAAGGATGTAGGTTACCTCATGTGGACAAAGTCGCATAAAGGCTGTGTAAGTTGACAGTAAATTATAGTGCCAACTAGAGTTAAAAATAGGTTAAAAGGCATGCACACAAAAACTTACCATTCAAAATTATCCTGATTTGCCCAGTTAGTAATTTGAATATATTTTCGGTGCTATGAAAATCAATATTAGTGCATTGTGAAAGCCAGTTAGTAAAAGCAAAAAGAGATTTACATTACAAATACCAAACAGAAGTTTGAGAGTAAATTAAGAACAAATACATCATACTGTTACCAGAAGAACCCCTCTAGTACCAGAAGAGGGTATGTAGGTGGCACATGATGAAACTTATCAGCCTGATTTTGTATAGTTTGTTCGATATCTGTCTGTCTTTATAGATCTGTTAAAAATTAAAAACTACAAGAAGCTTCATGTATCTTGCTATTTATACATGTGCTTCAATATTAGGTCAATTATATAATTCTTCAAGTCCAGTATATATTTTAATCCCCCTTTATATATATGGCATTGTACATAAAATAAAATGAATAATAATGTAACAAAAATGATTTAAAGTAATATGGCAATTGGTAGCGTGGCAATATGTATTTTGTGCAACGTGAATTCTATAAAACAAAATTCCACACTTTATTTTAGATTATCAAGACCTATCTGTTTAATGCAGAACTGAGCATTATAAACATGGTGACAGGAGATGGCCAGCAATGCTCCACCATCTAGACTCATAAAGCCATCACCACATTCCATCGTTGAGGAAGAGTTGCATTGATAGCAATCTATGGCACCACCTGTTTTACAGTAAAGTTAGTGATAAAAAGAAATGCATGTGCTACTTATGTTATTAATATTAGTAATATGATTCAACTTGATTTCTTTTGTACCATTCATTAAAGTAATTGTTGTGGAAATGTTTTTATTCAATTTAAAAAAATTCAAACAGGAAACTTGTAAGCCTTTACACTTACTAGAATGAATGTTCAAGAAATGTAATTAATTATAAAAACAAATATATAAATTCGTGTAAGTTACAGAAAAATACCCTCTATCCCTGTTGTTATTCACCGATGTGCTAAAGTTACTCATAATATTCATACAACAAACCGCACCCAATATTGTTCAATATCAATACCAGGAATGTGTGTTTATTTTCTCACCTTCATACCTCCCTACATGTTTGATACAGAATTGGGCGTCATGGATTGTTGCACAGTCTGTCGGTGCTAAATCAATATCATTTTCTAAAAACTCATTGCACTCAAATGGATTATTTGAATCCGTTCCCGAGCACTGATAACATTCTATTGAATTAACTAAAAAATAATAAAAATAATCGGTAACAAAAAATTTTGCATAATAACAAAACAAATATTAACAAAAATGAAAATCACAAATGGGCGTTGTTTCTGTAAATCAATACTTTATACAAACCTGATTTGAGACATAGCGCTGTAAGTAATAAACTTAATGAAATAATTTTATACTCCTCCATCGCAAAGTTATGGATTTATTTATAAAGTTAATTTATAATTGAGATATAGTATGTTGAAAGTTTTTAATTCAAACAACATACACCACAAGCATCCGCTAAATTGAAATTACATCAGATGTCAATTTGACATTGTCAAGAAACGATTTTCTCTATGGTTTTGTTTTGTAAATGTCTAGATATCGTTATTTTAGCCTACACAATAAATTCAACACGCTTTAGTTGTGAGTTAGCTTTTCGTTTCTGATTTTTTTATTTACCCAAAATAAAGTGCTTCAGGGCACAATGCTATCGCAATGCTATGACAGTTTTTTTACCTTAGATAAGTTAGCACTTGACCACGATCGTACATGATAGTAAGTAGTAGATAGTAAACGCTTTATCTTAATAAAACTCTTGACTTAAAGAGATTACTCTGACGAGGGCAATTATGTTTCAATCCTTCACGGTATTGGTGACAAAAGACGAAGCTAAGCGCTTCGATCGTACTGGCGGGATGTTTATGACGAATGGGTGTATACGAACCTTGCGTTAAGTAGTCAAAACAAACAAGTTTCAAAGTATATTGCATTTTTTTCCTTATAGCCTAGACAAGTTTACGAAATTTTAATTGTAAGCGGGTTCCCCACTAGAGCGTAATTCTTAAAAATAATATAGACTGTTCTGAATTCAAGATTTCATTAATCGATTTGATAATTTTTTTACCTATTTTTACTTTTAGCAGAAAAAAATTGCACATATGGCTTTATTATGATTTTAAAATAAGTTAAGAAAAGCAAACAAATGTGAGATATGAGCTTGAGTATATAAACTGTACTGATCAAATTTTTGCATTAACAGTACTTATACCTTTAAATTTACCTTATCTCTGAGTTTTTTAGATTAAATAAATTACCGCTTGACTGCGATCCCACTTGTGGCGTTGAAGTCTACGATGTTAAGCTCACTAATTGGGTTAAAGCCTCTTTACTCTTGACTTTAAATATGAACTCTGCTAATTAGAAAAGATGTTATTAATTTAAGATTCCCATTTTTAATGACCAATTTAAGCAGTTCCGTGTGCTACACAAACTATTTTAAAAATTCACAAAATACGCCTATAGCTTTCTATCATACGTTACCGACCTTTACAGACTCACACCTCCATCTGTTTGACAAAGACGTATAGTTCGAAGCAAAGTAAATTATTGTAAATGAAATCAAGAAATAAATGATTAAGCATCACATTATAGGGCAGCTACCACTTTCATCCTCCTCGGTACGCCCGTGACCTAGTAGTTAGTGTTATTATTTACGTAAGTAAAGTTTAATAAATAAAACTCATTTTTAACTGTCGCAAATATTTATTCGATTGTTTAAAAATAACTTTACATTAATATTTATATAAAATACTTATAAAAGATGCGGCACTTAATACTAAATACAATTACAAATAGTAATTTATTGCTGAGACTGACATTAGTTAGAAGGAAATGTAATATAAATCATAAATATACCAAGTACACGCAAGACTTATTATGTAGTAATTTCTAGATAACATTATAACGCTCCCAACATATAGAAATTATGAACTTAACCAAAATCACAATAAACATGAGCGGACCGGCTCATGACAACTTAAATTTGTACATTATAAACCTACTTTAAATGCGATAACTTGTCTAATTAACACTAAAAGCTTATCCAATACAGGCAGTTACACAAAATCTATAATATTGTCATAATTAAGTCTTCAATACCCTAAATCGTTATCATCACACAACTGGAATGTATTACATTAACTAGTGTAAATACGTAGGTATTTCGTTATAAAAAGTATTTATTAAAATATATAACCCTACATTACTTTAAGAGTATGTATAAGAATACATTTTAATACCATGATCTGAAAAATATGTAATTTTATTTAAGTAACTACATTATATTATTGGCACGTTAGTTCAATCGATGATGTAGATAAAACTATGCAATTTTTTACAATATATATTTAACCATGCAAAATAATAAGTATAACATATTCAGAATCACATACACCATACCAATATCATGTCAATAGGTACCAATTTATATAGACAAGAAAAAAGAAAGCGTTTCTAGGCCAAAATAAATGGCTCCAAACAAAAAAAAAAGAGTTTTAAACCATAGATATTAAACAGAACTCCAAACCAAACTCGAATGATAAGAAAAATATCTGTTAGAGAAAAAAAGTAATAGTTACATTAAGACACAATCTTCACTTAAAAGATGCATAGATGTAGAAAAAATATTAGGATTTTAAAAAACACAAATAATTTTTTTACATAGGTACCGATACAATTATACCTAGTATGCTTTGTCATCTCGCACAATGTTGTAACACGGTCACAAGTCGTGAAATTGTTACTGTGTTACATATAATGTGGTAATTACTAAGAAAAATGTGATTTTCTTATAATGTGATATTTTTTCATCTGATGTTCACAAGCTGAATATAGCAGACTAAAGTAAGTTGAATGTTTGCGGGTGTGTCAGTTGTTGAAAAACAACAGAGTATATGTAACGTAAGGTGTGTGTGTCAATCTCTCTCTGTCTCTCTGTATTGTGTATGTGTTTGTGTATCTGTGTGTGTCTTAGTGTGTGTGTGTGTGTGTCTTAGTGTGTGTGTGTGTCTCAGTTGTTGAGGTGCGGCCGCAGCGGCACGGCCTTCTCTACCCAGAAGTTGGGCGTCTGCAGCATGGCCTGCCACAAGCTGACCTCCTTGCCCATGCTGTCCATCCAGTTCACACTAGCGCCCATGTACGTTCCTGCGAAACATTTATTGTTATTAACAAGCTGGTCCGGCAAATTTTGTACAGTCTTAGAGTTAGTCATGGGCGGATCTATAGAGCAAATTCAGCAGGTAAACCTGCTCTTTCATATTACAACCTTCTCATATTTGTATGACACATTCCTGACTACATTTTATTCACATTCCATGGGGAGTTTCATAGGTGAAATATAGTTACCATATTAAGTCAACCTCAGCTCTACATGCCTCCTTCTCAACGGCGAATGCGAGATTGATGTTTATGTGAATAATACAAAAAAAAATTGTAACATTAAAACCTTTTCTAAGTCATGTATTTTTGGAATAAAAAATCAATATTTATTTATTTTATTTTGCTTCTATAAACTCAGTGTACCAGGCAGGGGAACTACCATTGAACCAACGATTTTAGAAATGGTCAGAGCCCGGCGGCTTGTTTCAATTGTAACCGAAAAAGTTAAGGTCGGTCGGTAAGGGACCGGTGACCACTAGTGGCAAAAAAATCATGAACACATTCGTGCTTCAGAGGGCACGTAAAGCCGTCGATTGATATCGTTAGGTAGCATTCATCAAGTCATGTAGGAGGCCTTGGGGCCACATTGTGACTTCCGACACTTGGGTTATCCACTCTATCCACTCCACCAATCCGTATGGATCAGCGTGGGCGTATCTGGAGTAGACTCACGTTCAGTTGGACCATCGATGGGTCAGAGAAAACCAGGAACTACCATATAAGTATATGTATTCGTAAGTAAAGATATATAATATTTAAATTCACCAGTTCCAAGAGACAGTCTGACGGCTCCCATGAAGTCATTGGAGGCGAGGCGGTCCCTGTCCCAGAGACTGAGCTCGAGGGCCCGCGAGGCCAGTTCCTGGACCGAGAGGCCTCGGTAGGTGAAGGTGTGCTCCCAGCGAGGATTCAGGGTCCGGCGCACGACGCATGTCTTCTGCTTGGCTAGTCTACCACGTTCGGGTAGAAGATAGCTGGAAATAATTATATCAGGATAAATTTATCCTACTAATATTATAATGGATGGATGGATGTTTGTTCTTCCTTCACGCAAAAACTAATGAGCGGATCCGAATTCAATTTGGCACAGGGATAGATTGTACTGAATGCTAACAAATAGCCTACTTTTTATTAACATACCACACGAGCAAAGCCGCGGGCGGAAGCTAACAATAAAACCAAATATCAAGTAAAACACCAAAATATCATTGACTATATAAACCAGGCTTAGGGTGAACTTTTCTGGCAAAACAGTAGGCCAATTGACCTTATAATACACACTACGATATAGGCTAACAATCGAATTGAAATTTAATGTAGAGACTGCAATCTGATGTATTTTATAGAAACATATCTTGAAATATTTTTAAATAATACATTAAACTACATTCTACGTCAATAAAAATTAGAAATCTGAGTATGCATGAATAGTTTGTTACTCTTTCAAACAAAAACTACTGTACGGAACTGATTAAAATTTGGCACAGAAATAGATTACAGTCTAGAATACCATACATAGGCTACGATTTACCAACACACCGCGAGGGCGGAGCTTACCGAACAAAGAACACTACAGCGTTGTAGAAACATTTCACTAGCATTTAATTTTGCATATAAAACACCCACCTAATAATATATTTTTCGAAAACTAAATTGAAGTTAGTTCTGTTGAATTATTGTGCCCTAAAATTAGAAAAATAGATTTACAAAATTGTATTTTTTTTTCTACATAAAAAAAACCAAAAACGTTGGCTGATCAAAATCACAATACATTTTTGACAATTAGAAGAGCGAGCAAATTTTGAATGCAGGACTTCCCGTTCGAAAGGTATTTACCTTTTACAAAAGACATCAGCTAGTCCATTAGGTTTGGTGGCGACGAGGTTCTGGGCTTCTTTGACGAGCACGTGCAGGGTGCCACCTCCACGCGTGTCCAACTCCAGCTTCAAACCCACGATCAGGTCGCCGCGGGTGCCTTGCTGCTCATCGAATTGTTCTGTCTGGAACACAAGAAAAAATATAATTGTAAAAACTGACATAGAAAGAAGATATATTGCAGCAACAGCCCAAAATAACAATGGAGTTTAACGAAAATAAATGAAAAATGCAACTTACAGCGTACACCACAGTACCTAGCTACCAACAGACACTGATTTTCAGTACGAAAATTAGTTTATCTACCTACCTATACCTTCCTATACATACCTATACCTTCCTATACTTATATTATATCCATACCTACCTATACCTTCGTCTACTTATACCTACCTGATGTACAACCAGGCAGTTTGGGTGCAAATGAGTAAAATAAGGTTACTTTTCTCATAAAACGTCAAGTACCAGGTCTGCTGTAAGATATTTAATATTAAAATGAGCTGTGCCAGTATACTTAATTTTCTAAAGTAGCTAGTCTATCAAGATTATTTGTGGTCATAAATAAAAAAACTCATTTGATGTTTCATAATATTTCATCATTTTCTAGAACAGCATCTGCCAGGTCAACTAGCGTCGAGGGGTCCTTTTGGTTCATTTAATTCAGGCGACACAGTGTGTGCAGTCGTGGCCGAGTGGTTAAGGCGTCTGACTCGAAATCAGATTCCCTCTGGGAGCGTAGGTTCGAATCCTACCGGCTGCGAAACTATTTTTTAACAAAATTTTTGCTAAAAAATTACTTTTGGATTAAATTCCGTTACTTTATGATTATTAATTTAGAAAATAAATATATTTTATTAGCCAATTTCAAAGTTAATGAGTTATTGTGTTCAGTATAATCCGGAGTCCCTTTTTCGTGAATAGCTTCATTTAGATGAGATGTCCAACTTAATATTTTGTAAAAATTCTCGATTGAGGTAGCTAACAGGGATAACAAAAAAACAGTGTCCACGGCACCACAGCACGGCACGGAGACAGAACAGCTCGCTACAAATTGTGTAGTACCTATTAGTGTCAATTTAATTACCAGTTGCTACGGTAAACGAAAACATCGTAAGGAAACCTGCACTCTTGAGAGTTCACCATAATTATCTCGAAGGTGTGTGTAGCATACCAATCTGTGCTAGGCCAGCGTGATGGAGAATGGCTTTTCTTTCAAAAATTGCGATTGCAAAGCGGAAGTTCAATTGTTCGGGAATGTTTTGATAGCTTCGAACAGTACATCCTATGATTGATGAGGGTCTTCCCTCATGACTGAGGAAACCCAGGGAATACTCTGTTTGTCCATCGTCACCGGGCCGTCATCTAGAACAACATGACGGTGCCAAAGTCGTTCTCGGTGACCGCGCGATGAACAAACGGTCACTTATCCATTTCCTGACCGGGCCTGCTGTTGACTCAGACAACCTCTCACAATCGATGCAAGTCGCTAGGTGACTACTCGTTACCACTTTCACATAGGCGGAGTTATAAATGCTGCAAATTCATATGAAAACTAGGTACATTAAAAACGTCTCACCCGTTCGTGTAGCTTGTACCACATGGGCGCGGGGTCGTCGAACACGACATCGGCCAGCGGGACCGCGACTTCCCCGAGGAAGTCATTCCGGCCGAACATGTCGGCGTGCCACGCGCTCAGCCACAGTGTCCGGGTGGACAGCGAGGCGAGCGGCTGCACGAAGCTGAGGGTCTCCTCGAAGACAGGGTTCAGAGTGTTCTTCTTCACCTTCGTCTTTCTCTTACCGGCTTTGGACTTGTCGGGTAACAAGTATACCTGGAATGTATTGGGCGATTATATATTGATCCAACTATCTTCAGATATCTAGTTTAAAACATTATTAATAAATTAACGCGCACTATATAGTTCAACAAATATTGTAGTATAAGACCCATAGACACAGCATTCTATTCAGTTTATACTATTTCTACGATGACCAAAACATAACAAACAATACCAGTGGTTTAAGATGCTACAAACTGATCGAATAGTAAGAAAAAATTGCAATAAAATACTTCAGCGGGAAGTTTATTACACAACAGACATAAACAACACATAAATATGTAGCATGTAAATATGAGCACGGGTCTGTTCTCTGAATGAGACAGTTAAGACTATATGTTAGTCACCACTATAATCTATCCCTGTGCCATATTTCATTCAGATCTATTCAGTAGTTTTTGTGTGAATGAATAACATCCATCCAAACATGTGTGTTTGTCTTTCACGTTGAAACAGAGCGATGGACAGACATGATCTTATGTGGGCATAGTTTATGGTCTGGAGAGTTACATCACCAGTTATACAACCCGTATCTGTCCCACTACTGGGCTCCGGTGTACAATGTAAGGGCTGTACTCCACCACGCTGGCCAAGTGCGGATTGGCACTTCACATACCCTTAAGGTTTACAAACTCCCCGGCATGCAGGTTTCCTCACGATGTTTTCCTTCACCGTTATAGCGAGTGATATTTAAATGCTTAAAACGCACATAACACCGAAAATTCAGAAGTGGTCGCCTACGGATTTGAACCCGGACCCCCGAGTAGGAGTAGTGGGCCGAATTAACCACTAGGCTATCACTGCCTCTATGTAATATTTACTTATAACATAAACTTAATACAGTTATAATATAATAACAATAATAACAAATTAGTATCTATTATTAATTTATTGTGATTAATTTGTTTAAAAAATGTGTACTTAGAATAATTGTTACGTAGAACATTATTTCATCCCTGTCCATACGTGGACGTAAATGGTTTTGTATAACAGTCGTGCACCCAATTTCAATTTATATACAATGGTTTTAATGTTCAATAAATAAAAATCGGAAAAAAAAGTACCCAGGACCAAAAAGATCAAAGTCATCATCAAATTAATGAATCTCAATCGATGGGCAGTACTGTGTGGGTTTTTGCGATATTTCGGGTACAAAATAATATCCTATATATTATATGAAGCAAGCTTATTATAAGTACACTTAATATTACTATTAAATAGATATAGGCATTAACAAAATATTATATTAATATTATTACTATCCTACTAATTATAAATGCGAGTTTCTGAAAATGTTTGAATATTTGAATATCTGTAATTCCTTGAATTGACGTTGAACGGATTAAAATAAAACTTAGTACAAAAAAATCCAAGAAATTAACATAGGACAGATTTTATCCCCACTGTAGGTTCCAAGGAATAATGTACACGTCGGATGCCAACACATGACACAGGTGCCGAAGCAGAAACTACTAAGTAAAATACTGAAATAATTGCAAAACGTAAGGCTCAGCTAGTATAACAATCCTATATAGATATTTATGCAATAAATATTGAATAACAAAGCATTCCTGTGGTTTTGCGGACGGCGCTCTGAGGCAATGTAATATCTTTATCCTGAATATTACTGTGGCTCAAGTACTTGAGATCGAAGAACAAATATAGGATTGTATTAGCATAATTTTTTTGTACAAATATTATATCCTCAGTAATATTATAAACGGAAAGTAACTGTGTCAGTCACTTTGTTACATTTTTACACCTAAGCCACTAGACCAATTTTGGACAAAGATTGGATCCTTGAGAAGAAGATTTGTTGTAAAAAATCGCACGAGCGTAATTTCGACAAAAAGCCAGTCTAATATTATAACGAGGAAATATTTGATTGTTTGATTGAGAATAGGCTCCGAAACTACTGGACCGCTTTAAAAATTCTCTTACGAATACAATCCCACATTATCCCTGATAAACAAAGCCTATAAAATATTTTATATAGTATAAACCCTTCGATAATATAACAAAGTGTGAATAAAAAACCTTATATCGCATGCGGAAATTATCGACAATACAGTAAAATTATGTACTACAGTTTTATAGAGGACATATCTATCTACAGACAAGTCAGCCTTACATGGTATAGGGCATTAAGTTAGAAGAATTCTATTAACTCTCGTCTTGAAGACAAATTATATATACAAAAATTCCACTGAAATCGAACAACTTCTGAACATGAACGTTGTCTTTGGTAAAACGACAATCAGCGGCCAGAAGATCATACCAACCTTGACATAAGGATCAGATCTGTTCCGTTTGACGTCAACAGGTGCCAGGTCTCGACAGCGTCTGACCCCAACCTCCAGGGCTCCCAGACGGTAGTTGTACAGCAGCGAGAACTGAACCTCGCCTCTGACGGTCACGTTACCACGCATACCTTCACCAGCACCGGAGTACACCGATGCCATGGATTCTGAACGAGCCTGGAATTAGAAAAATACAAATTTCATTAAAGTAATGCACAAGTCTTGAGCAGAGATGAACAGAGGCAATCAGGCTATGTACAGCAATTGAACCCCACCAGTGTACATTGGAGAAACTCTCAGGAGTGCAGGTTGCCTCACGATGTTTTCCTTCACCGTACAAAGTGATAAATTTCTCATACACACATAACTTTGAAAATTAGACGGCGCAGGATTCGAACCTAGAACATCCAATTTTAGACATCAAAACAATACTTTAATATAAAAAAACATGAATACAGAAGGAAAATAAACCACTATATTCCATGATTGAATTAGTGTTTAATTTGTTAATTAATATAATTAGTTAATTACACTAATATTACCAATTAACGCATTCAAAAATATATTTGTACCTGAGAAGAGAACGATCAAATGCTTTCAGCTTTCATTGTGGACACAGGATAAGGTTAAAAACAAAATTTATTAAAATATTTAAACACAAGCTTCTATTAAGAAACCCTAATAGGTATGAAGAAGCACAAACTTTCAAAACTGTATTTTTAACCGTTTAGAAGTTCCCTTGTCTGAGGGAATCCTGAACGTAGTATCAGGTCACGTTTGTCATTAAAATGCATTGTCATCAGGCCGGAAGGTTTATGCAAAAATTTTGCTCCGTAGCATAAGAGGAAATTGGTCAAATTAAGCAAGATTAGACCCGAAACTTAACAAACAAATATACTAACATACTAATAAACAAACATACACTGCAAGTTAAACAAAAGCTTGTAAATACACGGGAATTGAAAACCTCTGCCTTTCTTTAAAGTCGGTTAATAAATAGTTCAAATCCACTAGAACTGAATACTCACTCATACAACATAATGTGGTGATCTGGTGTATCGTTTACATTACATATAACATAGTATTATCTCTTGTCATTTGATATATCAGCATACATAGTTATATATATGTATATATATCCAGCTATACACATACAATAGTCGACAAGAACGGATTATTTCCCGCTACTACAACCTCTTTCGGTCTTTCACGTCTCTGCTGAACCGATATTGATGAAAATAGGAAAACCCAATAATCCAGAAAGAATGTAGAGGAGACTTTTTATTTTAAAATGCTTGATTGATTTGAAATTTTGAAATCAAGTATGTCATCATCGATAAGTCTACTTATATTATAAAGGCGAAAGTTTGTGAAGATGCATGAATGTTTGTAATTCCTTCACACAAAAACTACTAAACAGATCTGAATGAAATTTGGCACAAAGATAGGTTATAGTCTGAAATAATAGATTGGCTTGCTGAACATACAACACGGGCAAAGCGGTAACTAGTAAAACAAAAATATTTTTAAATGAAAATAATAAAATCAATTCACATTGACAGGCCGGTTGGTCTAGTGGTTAGAGAACCTGACTGTTCCACTGAAGGTCGTGAGTTCGATTCCCACCCAGGTCAAACTTTTCTGTGATGAGCAGGAATGTTTGTACTGTGTGTCTGGGTGAAAAAAATATCTATATAAGTATTTATTTAAAAAAAATATATATATATATGTTTATCAGTTGTCTGATCACCATAGTACAAGCTATAATGCTTAGTTTGACCAGAAGACCGTGTGTGAGTTGTCCTGAGATATTTTTTTATTTAGTATTATTACATTTGTTACAGCACCTTTGTAATTTCAAATATACGATTCTTTTTATCTTAAATTAGCGCTTGACTACGATCCGACCTGATGGTAAGCGCCGACGAAATCTTCAATGGTAAAACGCACTAACTTGTGGAAACCTATTCACTTCTGACCTTAAATATGAACTCTGTCAATTAGAAAATATGTTACTAATTTAAGTATTCAACTTTAATATAATAATGATCCAATTTAAACAATTTCCGTATTCATCTATTCACTGTTGATTTGACGACAACTGAAGAGAGAGGAAAATTGTACCACGCAGACGATATAGGCAAAAGCTAGTTTATTTATATAATATATGAGAACTGCTCGTGTTATATATTGTACTGTATAAAGACCTTTTATTACCAGTATGTTTCGAAGGTTATTTAAACCTGTCTTGATAATTTTAATTCAATATTTATATTACGTCACTATACAATATAATTCTACCATTATTAATAGTATCGATGTCACCGGACAGCAGATTAAAGATATATCCATGATAAATGTACAAGATTCCATATTCAGTAAAGCGGATATTTTAAATTAATATATTATTGGACATTTAATTTACATATTCAAGGCTTGGTCAAGATAAATGAAGAATAACATGTTATTTTATGTAACAAATCGTTTGGCAGCTGATTCAAGCAAATTCCTTCCGCAAAGCCATATCACCGAGCAGCTGACTTCTGTACGCCTTTTACGACATCCTGGTAGGCCAGTATGAGATTGTGTTTGAGTTCTAAACGAACATACTAAATAAAATTTGTCACTGACAGATTATAACCTAGAATAACACTTTACTTTTTATCAAAATACCAGACGTGCGTAGTGGAAATTGGTTCCCCGTAGATAATAGAAATAAAATTGACAGTATAAGATCGTGTTATGTTACGGGTACTCACGATATATGTATGTTTTTCGCGCCGATAGCTCCACCCAGTTACTGAAGCCTCTGCATGGCTGATCAATGCAACTGGGTCGAAATATCGCGGAACATGTATTCTGAGTACCGTAACCGTGAGTACCATAATATAATATACACAGTCCACGATGAAATGAGTTTAAAATCATATATTGGCATTGTAAGAGCCATAAAGTCCGCTTTTAAGTTGCTAAGAAGGTACTCGTAATGACCATATGATTCTAGCATGTGAGATTGTGTCGCAACACAAATCACATATATGTTACCGCATGTGAAGCAGGCCAAAGTGGGATTGAGCAATGTTGCCCACTGCCCACAACCTCTCTACAAGGGATTAATGTTACGTTTCGTAACAACATGCTAAATATGGTTGGTGCTTACAGGGTTGCCAACTGTAACGTTAGGAACAGTTTTATGATTTTGTCTAAATTATTCTGTTTAACAAAAATGTGTGCAATATATTGTTTTCAACATCACTGATCTTTTAGAGTGCACAATAAAAAAATATTGTATTGTATTTGAAGATTGCCTGCTAAAATGCATGTGGTCGTATATAAGTTGTATAAGAAACATTAGAAATATGAATTATACTTAAAAAATATTAAAAAAACTAAAATATTTTTAATTTTTTAATATTGTTTATTTTCCTTTTTATATCTCTTTTATTAAGAATGTACAAGATGTCGCGTCCCATTGAATTGCTGTCTACATATTCATATATACATTAATACATTTTCGTTACCAACTAAGAAATAATTAAAAAAATCCTATTCTAAGTTCAACCTTATTACTCCCATTGGTTGTAATAGCTTGGTTGTAGTTGATTGTAATCAATAATTTGTATTTACATTACGACATTGACGAACTTGTTTATATGTTGGTTGTTTGAAAAGAACTAAACAAAAGCTAGCGCCCACATTGCAAGAGAGCTGGTATGTATCGAAACACATTTTTGTCGATGAACGCCATCTAGTTGTTATATTTTAAAACATAATTTATTTGTTTTAAGTTGGCAACCCTCGCTATTTAGACTCATTATGTTATGTTTTTGGTATTGTAACAGATTTTTATTGTAACAACGCGATAAGGAAAACGATTAATTTGGTCACCATTGTTTTCAAACCGTTGTTTTTCAGATAAATTAATATCAATTTACTATTATTATTGATTTATATATACTTTTGATAATGACTGATGTCACAAATGTGCACATAACATTCGTTTGCACACGATATTTGAAAATATTTGTGTATTATATAAAAGTTTTAAGTTCGACGATCACGAAATTCTATACTATAA
>DWJZ01002168.1:0-20290 GCA_018249125.1 Asbolis capucinus
AGACCCCGCGCGCGATATCAACCAATAGCAGTGATTTGTGTGCAATTTTGAATCGACCAATCATAGTGCATTATTTTGACGCGCCCCGTCTCCCTTACCCCGCCGTTTGACTGAACACAATACTCGAACTCGAATATGTTCAAATATTAATTCACGTAGGTATTGTTAAATGCATTTGTGTACTTGAAATATTGTGAGTTTGACACACTTTCGTATAATAAAGAAGCAGCTCCATAATAAAGAAGCGGCGAAAGAAACCTTCAGCACAACATTTTTTTTTTGGTAGCAGAATATGTTACATGAGGCATCTTGAAGGACATCGATGACGGAAACCGATAGGCGTAGCTTCTATGATTTACTATTGTTCTTCGTATAATGGCAAAGTCTTATGAGTTACTCTAATGAGTTACGCCCTTATTGCTTTGTCATCGATATGTCGTTAGACTCGTTAGTCACAGTTGACGAAGGGAAATACTAGATGGCGCTTTCTGTCATTCCATAATTATAAGGTTTACGTATTATTTAAAGGAGACTGATCTGTATAGGTAAGCTGTAGCGATGATCATGATCAAAGGACTTATTTTGGAAGCAATGATTGTTTGTCCGTTTATCGTTTTTTAATGTATATAAATAAATCTCAAAGTATTGTTAGTATATTCTTAATTAATAAATACAATTCAAGAGATAATTTAGGACACTTCCTTTGTATATCATATTCGCCTTGTTCGTTTCATTTGATAACTATATATGTATATCATAAAACTGTCAACATTTCTTCCTCAATATGGTCTAGGATCTTATAGCTAATAAAACTTTATACTGGATTATACTAAAATATATTCAATATATTTCATTTCTGATTTTTATTTACATATTTGTAATTAGTGTAGATCCCTTCAAAGCGTTGGTTTAGTTGAATATGCCATCTGGATCGGTTGTAGACCGAATACCGTTACCGGCACGTTGCAACCAGTTGATGACCATTAAATATGATATACAAACTATTCGACTTTGTTAATAGATCCTAAGGCAGCATTGGCTTCAGGAAGTCGACGGCTTCTCGTCCTTTTATGTGTGAAACGAGTTTGTGGGCTACATTTACTTAAAAAAAACCATGACCCACCTTATGGTAAGTGGCCACCGTAACCTAAGCACATGGGTAACACCAGCGGTATTTTTTTCTTTGTTATATGGGTATCAAATGAAAGATCTTAAAAAGACCATTTCTTTTATAACTTTATATCTTTTCTGAAGAACCCCGTCTCATGGGATTACTGTAGAAGATTTCATTCCAAAAGATCCTGATGGATCAATGAGACTTCAATCTTCAGCGAGTGCTATGTGTAACTCCCTTATTGATGGGTACTTTAGCTTACCAGTAATCTGTGAGTGATTTCGTGTAGTGTCGTGGAGAGGAAGCCCGGAGAAGCGCGTGCTATTTGATTTGATCAAGGAGTAACACGAGAATGCCAAACTTAATGAATTATTTTTTTAATAATGATATGTTCGGAATGAACACCGATCGAAATGTATCGACGCTGGTAGAGTTATTGAAGTATTTTTCCACGCTTTTGAAAAATTTAAAGTCACCTACCTGTGTCGGTATATCTCTTATTTTCTCCGCTCCCTCTCTTTCTCAAATAATTGTCTTTAATAAGAAAATATCTCTCTTCTACATGCGTAAATAAATAAAATGAAATCGTAATTTAAAATAATCTTCGTTATAACAAATAATTTCATAAAAACTTTATTACTTTTAGGATATAGATATGTTTTTATATGTACATATACATAGATGAACTGAATATATGATAACTGAACAGATAACTGTAAGTTTTGGTTGTTTTTTACTACATTCAAATAGCTAATATCTTCTCGGGATTTTATTGTAATAAACGAAACAGGATACAAGAGGCAGTGTTCTTCACTCACGAATATTCTGTAGCAGTTTCCTAATACGACATGCCTCATCGTGGGCCGCGATATTTAGCCACAATACACGGGTATTCCCGTAATGGGATGTGCCACGATTCGACCGTGTTTCATGTAGTATCTAAGTAGGAAATATTTTCATCACGACACGACACTTCGTAAATTTACTCGCGGAGATGTAAGTATTTCTTATTCCGGTCGGTCCCCAATGGTGTTATGGTGAAAGGATTTACTTATAGCGTGCTATGTAAGCATTGTTGTGGCACTAAAACTAAGAAAATCACTATTCATCTATTGGTTCATTAGTTCACGCAGGGACGTAGCCCAGAGCTTGCCATTTAAAGGGCGCGCTCTGGTTACTGCTTAGTGCCAGTATCAGCGGAATCTAATTAAGTCTCACGAGATTACCGCAGTTGCCACACGCGGCAAATTCACTAGAATTATCGACGAAGCCAACTTTGACGAAATAGCCTCTCACCGAAGTCATTGAAAAGAATGGTTAAGTCATTTTTAAGAGCGGGTTGTAAAAGAGGTTATGACTAAAACATTCGAAGCAATAAAAAGAAGCAGGCCTCCGTGCAGTCATAAAATAGATATTTGGTGTATGGACTAGCATCTTCCGAGACTGCACAATTACAACGGTCCGGACTGAAAACACCTGATTGTTAATTCGACACAGTTCTGTGCATAAATCGCACCTAGTTGCAGGCAAATCTGAACAATTTATAATACATTACTGTAACCCAGTAGCAACGATAGTCCAGCGGTTTGAACGTTGCTCTTCCGAACCGGAGGGCCTGAGTTCAATTTGCGTACATTTACTTATAATGGTTATTCCAATAATACATATAATGTTAATGTTTGACTACAATCCGATAATAAGTGGCGATGTAGTCTTAGACGGTAAAGTGCATTAACTTAGAAGAAGCTCATTCACTCCTCTTGAAGACATCTTTATTATACTTATGTTATAAAGAATAAATATATACTTTTGGTTATATGCGTAAAAATGTATTATCCCTTCACTTCTGGTGAAGAAAAATATAATATAAAAACCTGGCTGTTCCCCTTAAATAATTCAAAGATGTGTGAGAATGACTTTGCCTGATATGTACTTGGCCAGCGTGATGGACTATGGTCTGTACCCCTCAGATTGTCAGGGGGGACTCTAGCCCAGCTGTCTGAGAGTTATGGGTAGCGATACATTGTCCCGGCTCCCGGCATCGGCCATCCGGCGCGGACACCGTCCATTCACGACAACAGGAAGCGGTACTAATACACGTTACCTACCGTCAGCAATAACGGTAGTCAAAGTTAACAGAAAAATTGGAGGCATGTAATTATTATGGTGGTTGTTCCGAATTCGGATTGCGATCAGTCAGTTGTCGGCTTGCGGTGAGTGCACGCGCGCGCGCCGGCTTGGATTGTTTTTGCGCTGCGTAATACCGCGCCATTTCAAACTTACCGGTTTCTGAAACAACGAATTTTGGTACATAACTATTTATTTTAGATGTATTCTAAAGTAATATAGTTTGTTTAGTTTTCGACTTGGTGATATCTGATTGTGTTAAATAAAATGTGTTGACGGTTTACGATATTCATATGAATATGTAAGTGTCCGTGAGTTGATAGTGTATTTGTTATGTGGTGTGTTGTGTGGATGTTGCCGAGGACCAAATAATTAAACCAAAGGTCAGTTACTTACGTGTTCTCGTAACGAGTAGTTATATTTTTATAAGCGAGTTGTTATTGTACATTCGGCTTGTTGTTGTACAATAACGACGCCGCATGTCTTCGTTGGTGTCATTTTTAAACATATTTTTTACGTTTCGCATCTTTCTTGCAATTTAATAATTTGACATAAAAAAAAAATATATTTTAAAACTTGTTATAGTAACGATCTGTCTTACTGTGGACATTACACGATCCATCTAACTACCTCTAATTATAGGAATAAATTACAATAATCGTGAGTACTCGTTACATTCTAATATGCTTTAGTGTGTAGAACGATGAAAGTTTAGAATCAAAACTTCTTAAAATTGATACTGATAAGAGAAAATGTTAAATGTTTTGACGGAATACGCAGGTGATTATAAGAAATAGGTAAAAAAACTTAGGAATATTGGGTTTTTCTCATCTTGACAAAACTTGTAAACACAACAGTGATATTAGAAGAATAGCCTGTTTATAAAATAATCGCTAACTTATGTATGGTAAAAAAAAATAATACTACTCTTGGTTCGTAACAATTTTAAATATCACATAATGCGTCGATGTCTTAAAAAATATGTAAAAATCGTGTTAATCAACTTTTACTCGTACAATATTATTTTAAGTCAACTGTTTACAAGACAAGAGAAAAAAGGACAAGATATAATATTCTGTGCGGTTGTCATTGTTTTTGAAACTGAGCACGGAATTGCGGTTGGACTAAATGTTTGGTAATGGCAAGCCAACTGTGGCCCACCAATATATACTTCGTTCTCATTCATATATGTACGTCTTATAGGAATCCTCTGATCTGTATTGGACAGCTTCCGTTATGGAAAACGGATCGCTAACGCGACTCGTCCGTTTTATGATTCTCTTAGTTTTATTACACTTTTATTGTTAATCCATCCATTTGCGTTTTAATTATGTTGTACTCGTAAATTCGAAACACTTTGTTTTGTTACTTACCTTTATAGTGAAACGGAATGAAGGTGAGACGTGGCTGGTTTTTTTGCATATTAGTAGGATATCCTCCCAGTCTGGTTAGCTGCCACCCTCCTCCTGGAATCGACTGTGAAATTTAATACGTGTTTTGATCGTAGTGTCGGAGAGACAGTTCTCTTCTTCTTTCTCCCTATTCATCAGTCATCTTCTTCTGTCACCCGTTCTTAAGTGGCATGTTGTTGGTATTGTGGTCCTGAGTCATGATTGACTGTTGCTTGAACAGTGTATTCCTAGCTTCTTTCTTTTTCTCTCCCGCGAATTCAAATATTGCAACAAGCGAGTCTATAACTTCTTGTTGGCCGGCAGCGCGTCAGTTACATTCTAATCTCGTGTTGCTAACGTCCATGTGCGCTGGTGATCGCTTGCCACCAGATGATGCGTCAGCTCTTATATGCGCTTATACCCAAATAAAATGTGGTCTCAACTGTTATTAGTATTCCATTTCGTTTTAAGGAAACATTATTTTAACATCAGATGTAGATATCTATCCCATTACACATTGATGAACCTTAATTCATATAAAATTTACTTAATCTCGGCTGGTTTGGATTCAAATTCGTAAATGATGAAACATTCATACATACATTTTTAAATGCTAATCAAGTTCAAGCAAAAAACGATGATGAAGTTTGAATATTTAATACTTTTAAAAAACGTTCAATAAGGTCTGTATCATTTTGGCTATCCGCTTCGACCACCGTGGATGGCTCGTCTCGTGGGAACCCACGCCCAACCGTCATGATTACGTCGCAGTGATAATGACGCGCTGTCATATCTCTCTCTTCTTTCTCCTCCTTCCCATTCTTTCTGTCACTCGCTCTGGAGCAATGTACTTGGGGTATTTGGGATCTATTGGGCATTATTGTCCCAGGTTGCATAAATTAAGTGCAATTTTCTTTCTTTTTCGTCTCCACCCGTTCATTAAGAGGGTGTATCATATATGTATATCTTCGTCAGCAACGCGTTGTGAACAACCTTGGTGTTGCTAATGTCTGTGGGTGGCGCTGGTCACTTACCATCTGGTGACCTACATGCTCGTTAGCCTATTTAACACACAATAGAACGTTATGATACAAATCTGCTTTGTTAGTCATTAGATACTCGGTGGTATTGTCAACGCGGGCCGTAGGCGAGCGTGTTACGCAGTTTTTTACAAGCTTTTATTTAACTTGCAGTGTTTGTATGTTTGTTTGTTCCGGGTCAAATCTTGCAAGCTTAATTAGACCCACTTCCTCTTACTCTACGGAGCAAAAATTTTTCGTAAAGTTTTCTTCCTGATGACAATGCATTTTTATGAAAAGCATGACCTGTTCAGTATTGGCTCCAGACAAGGGAATACAGTTATGAAATTTTGTGTGTTTTCGTTTGTATTATGGATCTATAATTAAAGCCTGTGTGTTTTAAATGTTTTTAATAAATCTTTTTATTTTTATAAATAAACCAGTTAAATTAAGAATGCTTGTGGACATCCATAATTTGCAATGTTCAATTGCAATGTATTGAGCTCAATAAATCACACACGTGTATAATGATTGCGAGCCTTAACTCGATGCAACAAACCTCACTATTGAGCAAGTGTGTTGAAAAAAACAATAATTTATAATCCTATTGCATTAAGAATGTAGAGCAATCGGTTATTATATGGTTTCAGCGACGAAGGCTGTGCCATGCGCCTTGCATTCCGCTCTACATATATTTAAATTTTTTGCTGACAATCTGTTAATTAGTATATGGTGTTATATTAAGTATTTGTAAACAGACGCTCCATGTGTCACACATGAAAGCATAATATGTCTATATAGGCAAGTGGTTAGGTATGAATGGTATGGTTATCAATTTGTTTTGTATCCTATTTGACATTTAGTCTACGTACGTTGTACAGTTGTACAGGCGACGGGTGAGTGAGGTGAGGTGAGCACTACGATCATGGACCGCTAAATGATCAAATGGGTCACCGATACGTTGCACACTCGTAGGTTAACCCGACCACTGCTACCGCAATGTGTTAAAACTTTAAAGTATTGTAATATTGACAAAAGCCCGAATTTTAATAGAAATATAACAATGCCTTCGACTCTTCAACCACGAATGACCACGGTCTATTGAGATTTGCACCATTTGAATTACAATTTGAAATATAATGTAGAATGCAGCTGGTGTTGCTGTGCTCATGGGCGGCGGTGATCACTGGCCATCAGGTGACAATAATGAAAATCTATTGAAAATTATCTCAGAACAATATAAATATAATCATTTTTATCATAAAAATCTTTAAATCGCAGCCAATTAAAAACTCATTATTAAAGATAACCCGAAAGATGCCCGTCAGATGTCGCTCAAAATTACATGGATGTATGCGGCAAGTACTATCTTTTGAATTAAAAAAAATCATCAAAATCCGTGAACCCAATAAAAAGCTAAAAATGAACATAAAATAATACAAAAAAGCTAATAACTCAAAAACCACCAGTCAGATGTCGCTTAAAGTAACATGATCTATGAGATTAGTATTAGCTTTGAAATAAAAAAATAATTATCAAAATCGATCTACTCAGTCAAAAGTGAAAGCGGTAAAAATATTAAAACGAACAATAACTCCAAAACTACTCCTCAGAGGTCCCTTAAAAATGGGACCACACAGTAAGCACCTACTTTCGATAAAAAATATTAAACTCGGTCCACTCAGTAAAATGTTCTGAGGTAACATATATATGTATGTATATAAAAAAATACGCACAAATTGAGTACCTCCTCCTTTTTTCTTCAATTTTTTTCTAATAAAGAAGACGTGTTTGTATGTGATCAGAGTGCCCCTAATCAAATCAGAATGTTTGAAATTTTTGATAACATAACATCTAATTTTTTAATAGTTCCTTCACATCAGTAAGGTTAGCCACTATTATAATAAGACACGTTCCTTATAATCTGTTTGACTGAGGTCGAGGAGTCTTCACGTTTACAGTTGGTATATCTGTTTGTTGGATAAACAAAGAAAGGGTAAAGGAATACCTGGTTCAGTTATTCCCGTGAAAGGAAGTCGGGTTCGCGATCTCCGTTCTTCCGATATCCTTCATATGATGATTTTGCTGATTGTGCCTTTAACGTACACCACACGCACTGCACAGGGACACGTTATTTTGCACTTTTGAGCTGATTTTACTGATTCAGTGGCGAAATCGAATGTAATACGTAGCAACGTAATTCGACCTGACTTGTCACTCCGGCACGTAACAGCAGAAGAGAGCGGGAGTTATTGTTTTCAATACCCTCTGGTATATAATATATAATATTAGGACGGTGATGTAGGTAGGAATACGAAACATTCGGAAATTACCTATCACTGTTTATTTCGTCCTCACGAGAAACTGGCTGTGATCAGATAATGGCTGACTTGATCTAATTTATAATTTAGCTAAGTCATATATTATAAGAGATAATTATGGCTACAGCCCATTAGGAGCCAGGTACCTCCTCATGCTAAGCTGGAGGATACTTCAACACGTTGCACCAGGGTGGATTGGTGGAGAGCCTAATTACCTCTAAGGCCTCCGAACAGATTTCGCGATTGTCATTTAACTCTAAAAAAGCATCAACGGATTTAGATGCCCTCCGAAACACGGACGCTCTCATGAAATAATAGCCGCTAGCGGTCACCCATCCACTTTTGAACTGCGCTGGCTGTTGCCTTTGACGATCACGTGCGATCGATACAAGCCGTTATGAGCGCTTCGATAATAGATACCAATAATACCACTATTTAAACACAGCAATGGGGCAAATTAACCAAATTTTTGTCTAACTAAGTGAGGTTTGTGGCTTATAAAATACCATAATGAATTAAGTTTAAATTAGTTTTTTAGTGAAAACCTGCTGTAATCAAACCAAACGAAGGTACCTTATCGTGTTATAGATCAGAAACTACAGCAACGAAATCAAAAGATCCTATCGAGTTTGCGACAAAATGATATCGATTTGGTTCTTTAAGTTGCCGGTGTAGTATCGATTACGTCGTATGTGTTGACCGCAAGCAGAAGGCCCTTGCCTCGTTAGTAAGTAATGAACCAGCTGCCTGCTGTGATAATGCGCCGACACTCTTACGCTTTTAATAAACGACATTGCTTTGACCTACTCGTAAATAGTGCTTGTTTCTATCGATTTTATGTAATAGGTTATGTTCGTATCAAAACTTGATTATCCCTTGCGACGTTGAAGGAAACATTGTGAGGAACCCTATACTCCCTGTTGTGAGAGGCAACTCGAACCCAGAGGGACAGTTATGGGATGCAAAAATGATACGAAGTCGGTCTGCACTGTGATACGGCCGCTGGTGACGCTTCCGAGCAATCCGAATCAGTCTCACTCGAGTTCTCGCGACCTTCGACTAACCATGATCGCAGAATCGAATCTTAACTGTAAAGTCAAACTAGTTTGGTAGTCGGCTGTTTCTCTAATAGGATCGGACGCATCACGTGGTCGTCCGGGAGCCGTTCTTTCTATACTTTTTTTGCGTTCTCATACTGGCCTGGAGATGTCTCGAGGACCGGATTCGTCTCGTATCCGTTCTCATTTGCCGACGGCTTTTCTTTCCCGCGTAATTGCAGGTTAAAGTTATCTGTTTTCTAGAGCAAATTACTCCAGCTCATAACTTTGCTCTAACGTTTCTGTAGCGCACAAACAGGCTTTGGGTATTTTGATCTCGTAAAAAGGGTTTAGTAAACACCTTTGTCAAGCAACAAATTATTTGGTGTCTATGTCATATATTTGGTGCGGTGCTAGCACTGATTGCATAATACCACTAGGTACAACGCAGTAAACCAGAAATGATTTGTATGTTAATGTTCTGCCTATTCGGTTTACGTTTGTAAATCACGCCGTTGCCCAATTTCTATGCGAACTTTTCCACGACCACAATAAATATTAGCTGTCGAAGTTATCGCTTGAAGTTACAGAATTTACGTAATTTTGTTTTCTGTAATGAAATTAACTAGTTCTATCGTCTGACTGGACACGTTCCTAATTGAATTGTATCAGGTTCTCTCGCACGCGCTACTAAATACGAAATGGAACGAACACCTAATATTGGATTCAATTAACTAGCTAAAAATGTAGGGAACTGAGCTCCAATCCTGCATATCAATCTTTGGTGTTGGTGAAGAAAATCATCGTGAGTAAATCTGTACATTTGTGAGTTAAAGTTAATGTTTCCAAAGATGTGTGAGGTCTACCACTCACTCACCCAACGGTGGCGTAGTGGACTATGGCCATACGAGCCATACAGGGGGTCAATAATGGATTCCAGCCAACCAGCTGAAAATAAAGAAGCCGGCTTTAAAAATAAATATTTAATGTACCTCTACGAGAATAGCCTACTGAGTATCTAGGCAGGTGATGATTATAATTTTATATTGACCCTCGACGCAATTCATTCGATTGCGCGAGATCTGTTGAAATAAAATAGGAGTCTGTTAAATAAAGATTCATTTTATGGGTGCTCAGAGATTTCTATCTTGTTGTCCTTATGAAACGGCAAAACTGTTTTTTCACACGCGCTTAGATTGATAGCAAATAAGACGAAGGCGGTTCGGCGGAGGCGCAGGGCGAGTTCACGCTTACTGCTTTTTACTGCGATTTCATCAATTGTTTTTTTATTCATCAGGTAAAGTTGCTATTAGCATTTACACAGCACAATTTCTTCCCTCACTATAATTGTAAAATAAACTTACCACTTTCGTGAGACAAATAAATAATTTAACGTTAGTTATTTGGGCTAATAACATTAAATTCAATATTACGAGGAGTATTCAGAAACCGGCGGCATCGTTAGTGACCGGGGTTGGGTGACCATCAGTGGCATTAATTCTTTAGCGCTTCTATAAAAGCAGCAAAAGCATATTATTATTTATTTATAACTAGACACCAAACCAATAACACTCCACGTAACTATCATTTTTAGGAGAATTTGAACTTGTTATTGTACTGACAATAAACTATGTTTTTATTTATTTATTTAACGTTTATATTAGAGAGATATTTTATCTTATATTTAATTGTAATTAATATTAAGAAGCCGGCGATTTAAAGTCGCAAAATCGCACTGTAACTGACAAGCGTGCATGTGCCTCGATGGGGCACAAGCCAGGCCGGACACTGAGCAAATATTTACACATGGTAGCACTGGCCAAATGACGAATCGTGTTGCTCAAGCTTATATTTGGAGAGGCTGGAGCCGGGAGTACGGCGTCCTCGGAGCATTGAAGGTTACTTACCTTTGTTAATGTGTGAAGTAATGTCGCGCGAATGTAATCTGCGTGGGTGAGCTGGGCTAGTCTTGTCGCTATATTTCATTGTTGAACTAAGAGTAGGCCTCTTTAATGTTGCGTATGTTTTTAATTTATTAATTACGACCGCTCGGTATGATCATAAGAAGTAGTCTATGTGTTATTCCAGACTATAATCTATCCATGTGCTAAATTTCACTCAGATTCGTTCAGTAGTTTTTGCGTGAAACTATATCAAATATGATAGTATGATGAAACTTTCGCATTTATAATATTAGTAGGACTAGACGCCAGCGGCTTCGCCAGCTTCGCGCGTGTGGTGTGTTGATAACGTATTATTCCATACTATAATCTATGTATGTATCTTTGTACCAAATTAATGTATTTCGTTCAGTAGATGTTAGAGTAGTTTTGTAGATTCTGTTCTGGGATACCTACAGACCTAAAAGAGTGTTTAATCCTTGGTAAGATATTTATAGTACATAAAGCCGAGGACTGGTGTAAGACTGATAAATATTATGGGGTGATTGTTTTTCGTTTATAAGAATATATGTATGTTGCGTATAAGTTTGTATGAATTTTATTGTTATATAATAAAAAATATGCCATAATTTGTGTTTGCTTTTATCAGTCATCATATAATGGTTATACTTACCCCGGACCTGTTAATTGTAGCCCTAAACATGGGGTTATGATTGAAAAACTAAATAACTTTTTTTAAGACAAAGGGCTCTTTTTACGGTAGTACTAATCTTATGTTTGATTTGTTATAGTACACGACAACTGAATAATTAAAGCATCGTGTACAAAATTACATTACATTACAAATAATAACAAACTACAGTTAAAAAAGAATTCGAATTGATTTTTTTTTTGATTTGGATAGTTCAGTTACCTAAGCTATATAACATCATGTACGACAAATAGAAGTTGAGCATTAATAACGTCGCAAAAACGGGAGAAAATATTCTTATTTAGGAGCTTAGCGCGTTTTTTCTTCAAATTAACACAGGTGACACCATGGGGCACAGCTAGCGTAAACAAAACAGTCATTTTTGTACTGTGTTCGCGCCACCCACCGATGTCAGCCGTCACTCGTCACCAGTCATCTGTCACTTGTCACCCGTCAGTGTGATGGGAACAAATGACCGGCAAACCCGACACACTTATCAAGGATCCTGACCAGAAAGCGAAAGTTATATCAGTTGTTTATGCTTTGCAAAAATATCATTTCATTATGTTCGTATTTATTTTTTGGTTTTGTTGTATATTTTTAGGAGCTTAGTACGTTTCTTTATTCAATTTAAGGCACGTGTAAGCGTGGAGAACACGTTATTGTATGTTTTATTGTTATTATAACTCTTCCATTACGTGCTGTGAATTATATTGCCGAGTTTTTCAAATGTAATTAAAGGTATTTAAATAATTTATTTTTATTAATTTAGTGCAATTTAACTTCGATAACTTTAATCGCCACTTACCGTCAGGTGGGATTGTAGTCAAGTGCTAACTTATCTAAGGTAAAAAAATATATTACCTTTCTAATAGCAATAATAAGGATCATGACCAGTCCTGTCCCCATGCTGACGGAAGAAAATTGGGCAGGAGAGAGATCGATGGCGAGTAAAAGAGGAGAACTGGTTATCAATTCCCCAGCCGGAACATTATATCTATTGAAAAGCTTGGCTTTAGATAGGGTATTTAAAACAAAATAATTTTAAATGTAAGCATTTTTGCGCACAGGAAATTATAAAATACAAACGGATACAGACAATGTAATTCAAAATACATTATGGGTAATTTAAATGGGGTGATGGCAAGCAGGCGGCAGTGGCGGGCAGTGGGGAGTAGTGGCGGGCAGGTGGAGGCCATTACTTTATGACACGCTAACATGTCCACTTCTACTGCTTTCAAAGTGCCTGTATAGTTAGTCTGTATTACATTCCACGTGTTGTCTGTTTGTGGTTAGAGATCAACTTGGGTCGGAAGCTTCGATTCCATCCGAAGGTCTCAGGTAAGGTTTGACGTTTACTATCGTTAGTCAATAAATAGCTTTTATCGTTTCTTGATTGTTAATCACGACCGGCGACTTAACGTGCCCTCTAAAGCACGGAAGCGTTCATGAAATTATAGCCTGGCGGTCACTACCTCGTACGTCTAATGTTGCTTTACTTGGTACACTAAAGAGAGACACTATCCGCTGAGCTATAAGCGATTCTACATGTTACAGAGTTCATTAAAAATGTACTTCACTGCAATACGACGTTTTACTGCATTACGGAGCGTGACGTAAAATAAGGACGGCGCGATGAATAGAATATTAAGATTTCTCAAGCAAAAATAAGATCAGTCGCTATGCTAACATCGTAATAATAAATTGTGTTGTGCATGGTTTTCTTTGATGTCGGCAATTTACCAGAAACTGAGGCAACCGTGATCACGTTCTTGTGATTATAGTGCCGACTTGGGAATAATTACACTCCTTATAAATTATTTTAAGTGAATGATAAATAATCTGTGGAAGCCGGGACTTGGTTCAATATTGAGGTCCGCGTGCTAGATCTATATGCATTAACAGTGTGTGTTTTGCGCGGGAATATTATCTATAATTTGTAGTAATCTGCAATTCAACATCTTATGTACTACTATAATTATTGTCAGTTAATGTTAACCATCTGCTCATGCGGTATTTAGTTAGTATTTATGTTATATAAAATATGAGCTGTTATTATGCAAAAATATAAGTTATTATTTTTCGATAAATAGCTAATAAAGCAGTACATCTTTAAAGTAAATGAAACAAAGAAATTTAAATTTCAATATATTTCTGATTTTGAACAAATTGTGATCAGTATACGATTCCGCGTTAAAGTTATTTCTTTAACAAAAAATAATAATTCATTATTCCGATATCTGTTAATTAATAATAATAAGCTTTTTCGAAACGCTGGTAGATTCAAAAACTGTTGACGTGAATAAATATATTTTATTTTTTATATGACAAAGAAGCAGCGTGTTGAAAGTTGCGGAGAACTTTTAATATGAAAGAGAAACTCATCAAGTTGAATAAATATCCCATCAGATAGTATCTATTGTTTACATTTACATATAATTATTAGCAGACTCGAGATTATCACGTGCTGAAATTAAAATTAATTAATTAGTTGTCATGTCTCTACATGCTTAAAGATTGTAAAAATTCCTCATAAGGTAAGAGAGACTAAGAGTTAAAAAAGAATAACGTTCGTAGCCGTGCGTCTTGCATCAATCCTAAGTGATGAAGTTAAGTAACAGCAATCGTGGTCGGTAGGAGGATGGGAGGCTGTTAGTGGCAAAAGTTCCATGAGCTTCTGTGCATCACAGGGCACTTAAAGCCATCGGTTCCAGTTTGGGGTCAGATTGCATTTTTTCGGAGCGACATAAAAACTTCCGACGCTTGGGTTGGCCACAACTCCACCACCAATCTGCATTGAAACAGGATAGAGGAACATACTCTAGACCTCTCAAAAGGATCGTGATCAGTAGTGGCCATTAATGGACCAAGAGTAAAAAGTAGTGTCTCTAAAATGTCTTTTAAAACTACTTCTCTAAACTGTCCCACGCGTGATGTAAAAGAAGACACGTACCATTTGTTAATGGATATGTTCGGAACTCTGACATCAGAGACTGCCTTGATTTAGATTTTAGGGAGATCGGCGCATGCAACACCATCTGGCGTATCCGACATCAGAAGGGTCCAAAAAACTGTATTTAATTTAATAGGGTTAACTCATGATCCTGTAGATTTGCATAATTTGATTGATCAGCGCGGCACATATTACCGCATAGGCGGCGAAGTCCTTTTTTCTGAATAAAAAAAGGTTTTTATTATCAACATTAATTAAATCGTTTTAATACAATGTCTTCTAGTAATTGCTTAATGTAGGTACATCCATTACACAGTACAGAAAGTTTGTTCCTGACAGTAATTACGTTAAACCCTACGTTGAGTTCTAAGTACAATCCTGTGGGAGGCTGCGTGTACAGAGCTAAGGTCACTGACTATCTCACCCAGGCCCCGCATCTAGAGCGATTGTTTCTGTCAAAACTTTACAACAATCCTTACTAATTTGAAATACTAAAGTAAATATATCTCTGTTTATTTCTTTGTTACGTTTTTACGCCTAAAGCACTGAATCAATTTCGATGATACTCCGATTCGATGATACAGGTACTTTGCGTAATGCCTAATATATTAGGCACTACGCAAAGCACCATACAATAATTGTTATTTATGATATGACGCAATTTTAAATTGATCAATCAAGGTGTATTTTGACGCTACGGGCCTCTTACTGCGCGCTCTGACGGATTTTGTTGTAGTAGAATGTGTTACTGGAGGCGATTAGTACGCTATGATGTCTTAGATAGGGCAAACCCAGCTTCTGACACAAGAATGGGGGGCACAAAGGGGCCAGGGGAACATGCAATTTTTTTTTATATGCATTACGTAATATTATGTATGTACAAAGGTACTCTTCAAACCACTTTAAGTATATTTCCTGGGGATAGCTGAACCCCTCTCCCCCTAACCCTTTGCCTTCCTCTCCGCTCTCTTCTCCTCTCCTCTCTGCCCCCCGGCATATCCATGAGGTCGCGGAAGTTCATGGCTGAGACAGAAGTCCCGGTATTCGTTACGACAATATGTAATGGTCCTCTAGCATTCATTCTCGGTCATCGTCAATCGTCGGCGTTGAAATTTAACTATTGAAATGCTAATACACATTTCATTTCATTTCCGAAATTGTTAGATGAATGCTAAAAGGGCACTAAACTTTAGTAATTTGCTATGCTAATACTAACCAGCTGTTCTCTCCGCGTGTTATGCTAATGAGACTGATTTACTTCACATTCATAATTTAACATTTTAGATGATTGCATTAGTGTTCATTTACATTATAAATATGTATGTATCCGTGCTGTAAATATGTAAATTAATTTGTGTTAAGATTTCATTAAACGACATGTTGTCACTTTAATCATATTTTGTGACATGAAAGGAATAAAAATCTTTAGAGATTCTTAAGTTGTTAGTATTACCAAAAATGTGGACGACGTTCGCTTGGTTTCTAATAAGTCACTTTATCACCCTTTTTGCTATAATTAACAGTAGTTACTAATATTGCTATAATTTTTCTTTTCTTTTTTTATATTAATTGAATTAAGTTTAATTGAATGAATTTTAATTGAAAATACGAACGCTTCGCTTCGGAATATTTTAACACGTAAACGTATGTATTCCGAAGTTAGTTGTAGATATTGACGTTTTCTATAAAACTGTATTTAATTACTGTATTGTCAGTGCTTTGTCCTATCGTGTGCGATGTAAGAGTTATACACAATTTGGGTAACATTATCGAAGTCTTCATACGGTTTTTCTGAAGTTTTCATAACAAAAGTCAAAGTTAAAATTAATTTATTCACATAGGTATTAAAAATACACTTTTTATCGATTCCACTGTTTCGGAAAGGTGCTATATTAAGGAGAAGTAACGGCGAAAGAAACTTCTCAACACATCTTTCTAATTAAAGAGCACTTATTATAAATAATATAAAACATTCAAACAAGAATGTATTTTATGAACTACGCCAAGCTGGATACGGTACTTATTTCCAGGTGTACGTATTGCAAATATAATCGTATACCTTGTAGTAATCTTTAACTAAACGAACGTTTTCTTTTTCTTTTCTAAAAAAACGTTTTTGAAAATATTCTATAGCCTACGTTCATCCAGAAAAATGGTCTAATCAAAAATATACTTTGAGTACTCTTGAGACCTAGTCGCCTCAAATAAGCAACCATTTTTCTGTGTAATATCAGTATGGATATTATATATTTTCGCCTGACTTCGACTCCATTATGATATTTCTCATTTAACTACTTGTCGATGCAATTTGAGGTTAGTTTTGTCTGTTTTGGCCTGTTACTTGTATCATTTTAAATATTAATTTCGTGTGTTCCGGTGCTGGTACTTGTGACACTGACAGTTTTGTCTTCAATACTGCCGCAGGGAGAGACTAAAAGTTTGTTAATAAACAAAGTTTTTCGTAAGCAAATTTCTTACAACTTCAACCTTACAGTGCTGTGCCTCTTATGATATTGTTTGTTAATAAATTAAAAGTAAATCTGATAATTAAATTTAATTTTATCTTTCATACTTCATTTAGTTATCGTTATTCTCATTTTGTTCTGTCACTGACCCTGAAGCCTGACGCGGTATATTGCAGTTGGATCTAGAATACGATGGTTATTTTAACGATATAATTCATTCTTTCTATATTTTTCTTTTTTGATGATGCTTGAAGCGGATTCGTTACTTTCTTCTCGGTCATCAACGCGTTGACACTCCTGGTGAAGCTGTTAATGATGGACGGTGATGATCACTTATCATAATGTGATCGTTCTGCTGGATTCGATGCATATAGCGTTAAAGAGTAAAGGTAATATTAATTTTCCTGCTGCTAACAAGCCCCCCAAGACAGTGCGGCGGCTGACGGCTGACGCAGCTATTGAGGTATGAAATCAATACTTGTTAACCGCAGCACAGGTTGGTGTCCGAGGGTCGAGCTGACTCATCGTCCGAGGCCGTCGTACAATCGATACGGACCAATTAAACACCTATCGTCTATATAAATTGGCTACGGTCACTAGTTAGCGAACGATGCATCAGCACATTTCAACTCCGCTACTTACGGCCTCGACTGCTGCTAATTACATTTATTTTTACAAGCTTTTATTTATTAAAAATTACCGTCTGATTAATGAATTTGATGAGTTGGCGCTCCTGACTATGACCGTGTTACTTGACATATTTGTATTAGGTTATAATTTTACTCAAGTCAGTCAAGTCGCTTGCCTAACAATGAATGGCATCTTTTCATCGGCATTTTTATGCTATCGGTGTCGACAAGGTGACGTCGCTCTTTAAGCAAAAATATAGCCTTCAACATGTTGTAGCATCAGCCAAATCTCAAATGTACAAAATTTGTGACGAGAGATTTTGAAGACGACAGGCCCGTTGGTCTAGTGGTTAGTGAACCTGACTGCTACACCCAAGGTCGTGGGTTCGATTCCCATCCAGGTCAAACTTTTCTGTGATGAGCAGGATTGATAGTTATAAATAAAAATTTCTATATAAGTATGTATTTAAAATATGTATATATCTTTATCAATTGTCTGTTCACCGTAGTACAAGCTAATGCTTAGTTTGCAATCAGATGGCCGTGTGTGAGTTGTCCTGAGATATTATTATTATCAATCGAAAAAAAATTGTGTCAAATAGTATGGAGTCTATGACATCAAATTTTTACCAATATTTCGAGCGACTTTGATTTATCTTGTTGCTTTCATTTAAAGCAAATATACCCCGCGTTACTGCTTTTTAGCGCTTGTACCGCTGGATTCAGAAGAATTAGAGTCAATCTGATCAATCTGAGTGGCAAAAAATAAAGAAGCCTATGTCCAACAGTGGACATTACAAGGTTGATGGATGAATGATCAATTGAAGTCTCTGAGTGGTAGAACAAGAACATTCCTTTATATTAAAGTCGTCCAGAGCTCCAGGTTCAATTTGCATGTGGAATAATTGAATTAGTGTTACGTCTTCCCGCCGTGTGTGGAGCAATATACTCCGGGAATTGGAATTTGAATATGTAATCTGTATTAATGATAATATCTGTGTGCTCGTGACGTATGGATAATGACAGTCGTGGTTGGATAGCCCTGGCAATCCAATTATGACATTGTTACTTCGGGAGGTATAATATTTGATTGTTTGGTTACTTATCGGCTTACTTGTGTTCAATTTTGGAATGCTGAATACTGCAGAAAGATTTAAACTAAGCTGAACGGAGAGGGGTGTCAGTTAGCTGTTGGTGTCCTCAGAAATGAGGAGAGACTCGTGGTCAGCAGCGTGCCTTGATCGGTTGAACCTGGCCGTGCTAAGTTGTGTATGGACACTACTTCACTCCGCGTTCCGTATATTTTTCATTCCAAAGTACGATCAATAAATATTTGTCATTTTGGGTTTCTGTGATGCACGAACCAAAGATTTTGGTCGTCAAGGATGTATTATAGATTTTTATGTTGTAACCATTAGCCGATATTTTTGAAACTGCTTCACTATGTACACGTCAGTACAAAAACGACTTGTAGCCGACCATCGGCATAGTATCTAAGCGATTCTCATGAGAATTCTGAGAGTTATTAGCCGCCATTTTTACTGAGAACTGTCGACCGGTCCCGGAGACAAGGGCAGTTAATGTTCCTTTAAACATTGCAGTAATATCTTTTCAGGCGCTAATTTCATGTGCGTCATTGAAATGGAATTTGTAAATTAAAGATTTATTCCTTTGTGTTGTTTCCTTTCATCTCTTTTACTTGATCGCCTACACATTGTTAAGTGCCTTGATTAGATTAAAATGTATGGTCCAAATGACGGCTCACCTTATGTAAAGGATGACCGTCCTTCAAGTATTGTAAATAGCAAAAGTTTGTGAAAATGGATGGATGGATGTTCGTTTCTGTTTTACGTATAAACTACTGAACAGATCGGAAGTAAATTAGGCACGTCCCACACAGATAGTGGCACGTCCCACACAGATAGTGGCACGCCCCACACAGATTCATTTACACAACCCAATGTTTCATGTGATCCTCCCGAGGACGACAAACTTTTGCCCCGCACCGTTTTAATTAAGAAAATAATAAATATAAAAAGGTTGCCGCCCGTGGATTATAAAATAGGCCAACTGACATAGCACGCGGGCGAAGCCGCGGCCGAAAGCAAGTCCGGTATACATCCCGTATCCATGGGGATGAAAACCCACCCAAGATTCAAACACAGATTCATACACTCGTCACTTCTACTGACCCACCGGACTATTAGTTATGAGTTTTAATAAAAAGCTAAAACTAGAAGTGTTGTCAAAAAGCGGCCGCGGTCGGGGCTATTAATTAATTTAACGCAAGAAGGAAGTTAATTACGTTTTGATTAATGGATCCTTTTCTTGCACGTAATTTTGCCTAAACTTTTAAATTTGGATTAAATCGCACCTTAGCAACATTAATCAGTTTTACCGTAGCCTCGTCCGCGGCCGACCCTGCTGGCCTGTATTGTTGTATTAAAATATTAATATGGCACAATAATTACGAGGGCAAAATTTATCGCTGACTTGCTGAAGGACGATTATTTTTGGGTCTTCCAGCGTGTACAATGGGGAGACCATACCCTCGGCCGAGGCTCGATTTGCTGACTTGCCACTGTATTCGTAACTTCTGAGAGATCCATTGCGGATAAATTCTTACTAATACTATAATTAAA
>DWJZ01002169.1:0-20283 GCA_018249125.1 Asbolis capucinus
TTAATTTAAATATATATATATTTTTTATATATTGTTAGTAAATTTATGACTCAAGTTGGGACTTCGTATTGTAAAATTTTGACTTTTGTTAAGTGAGCTTTTGGTTTCTTAGACAAAATAAACAGTTTTCAGTTCAGTTTTTAATTAAATGTTTAAAGCCTTGCAATAAATCAAATACATATCATTAAATCTTAAAGGTACTTACTTGTTCATTGTTGGCATTGTGTATACGAATAATGTCTTCCATATCCTTTTGCTTTATGTCATCGTCTCTCCATCTCCAACCTTTGCGAAGCATTGCATTCCAAAACATTTGTTGGCTTGGATACACCCAGAACTCTGTAGATCCATCAGGCATGGCACGTGGTATTGAAGACACTTGACGCTGAGTCGGCAAGGAAAATGGTTGGTCTGGAGCTGGCTGTTGGTTTGCCGGAGGCATCTGAAACAATTACAATTATGATTGAGGTGAGTGGATTCCTTCGAAGTATATAGCTTTGGTGTTTAATTACGATTTGAGTAATATCAAAAATTGTGATCTATATGACCTCTCCATCACCAATCCCTGATAGACGCAAAACGATTCTACCAAGCTTATATAGATAGATTCAAGCTATAGCTATTTTAACGAAATATATCTATAACAGGTAAAATAATAAATACCATGTTATATGGATTGATGCTGTTATCATGTTGCACTGGACACTCTGACACAGGCGCTTTGGTTTCATCTTTGGCGGATTCTTTTTTATGCATAGGACATTCGGGTGGAGGGCTGGCATCGTTTACGCCAGTTTTTATGTTTACGGCTTCAGCGGACACTTTATTACCCATCTTGGCGCAATAATTTTATGCCTTACGTAAGGCGACAAGGTTAACCAAAAATCATATCACGTCTGCAAAAAAGTATAATAAACCCTTTATGCCACTGATATAGAACAAAAGTAAATACGAAAACTTATTTATATCTGTTCCAATTTTTATATCATTAATTCACAAAATTTTACCCAAATTATATCGAATACATTCCCAGAATTATCTCTCTGTATGTCACCTGTCACATTGACTTCTATGACATCACGAGCACACAGATGGATGCCACTGAAAGCTCACGGATTTGGCAGGTATTGGTAACTACTCTGTAGTAAAACACGCAAAATACTAAGTATACTAGGCATGGACTTATTAATAACATTTTAGGTATTTAATTTATCTACAGCACCCATGCTAATATTTAAATAAATAAAAAAGAGGATTTTTTTTACTTTGAGGCTTAATATTATTTAATATTGGGCCGATTATGAAAACTTCGATAATGTAACCCAACGTGTGAAAAAACAGCAAAAAATAGCCGGGGGCATGGCAGTGGCCTCCGTGAAATTGGAACCGCACATTTTGAAAGTTGTTCCCCATTGTTCACGGTTTGCTCTATATTGTTCCGAACACATAACGCTGAGAATGAAATTTAAAAGTACAGTTTGGTGCCAACTTCGCGGAAGCATGACAGAGCCCTATGTCGAGCAAAAAAACGGCATGGCACTTTTCTCGAAGGAATTCGCACCATTTTCGACCTTATATCGCAAACGCTGCGGAAATTATTGATATCACAGCACCCAGTAGTTTTATAGAGGACCCCAATGTCTACTAATAAGACTTACGATACTATATATCTAATCTCTATCTGTTTTATTCATTGATAGTTCAGTAAATTTATCCAATCGAACAGTGTTCTATGCTCCAATCTCAGCACGATAGTCAAGCAGGTAGTTAAGACCTTAGTAGGGGTTTTATAGAATATCAAGGCCTAATATTGAAGTAGGCTCATTGTATAAAGTATTTGAGGTTGGGAATGACGCTGCCTGCGAAACGTGAGGGTCCCAGATTAATCTCGAATATTTATATAACCTAACCAATAAATCAACATACCCATAGAATAAAGTTTCATCTGAAATATATTTATATGGAACGATTTTAATTTAGTCTCCAAAGTTGCGAGTGTACATTAATACCAAGGTAAAAAATGTGTATTTACATACACTGCGAATTTTATATGAACGGCTAACAATACTTAGTTAACATAAACTATATACAATACATGCCTTTCACTGCAGCAATCTGTTGTAAAATTAATAATGTTTACTAAAATCGCATTTTAGTTCAGAATTTGTAACAATGATTCAGAGCCTGGCCGGACAATTAGCACCACTGATTCAGTAATAAAAAGAATATTGTTAAGATGTTTTATTGGGCACATTTCAGTTATCTAAATTTACAAGTTGATTGCTTGAAGGGAATACTTTACATTCATTTTTGAAAATTTCTACTTGTTGTTCAATATATGCTTCAAAGTTATTATATGGACATCCTGTTAACACTTTGTGTTTGGGTTTGCCTTTGCTGCTATGGTAAACTGACCTTAATGTCAAAACTGGTAGGTTTTCAGGAAACCTTGCTCCTGAAAAGAAATGAGTAAAACTACATCATTCGTACATTGCATTACAACATTACAAGGTTAATTGAACTTATTACTTATCTAACCATCCCTTATCTTAACCATTAAGGTTTAATTAAATTATAATACTAGAAGATATTCTTTTATTGTAACTCAAATTTTAAATGAAGACAGGAACTTTGTCTGTCCCTACTGTTACACCTGCAAGCCTAAATTATTGAACACGTTTTGATCTAAATTTCTACAGGGACACTCCAGAACATCAGAAAGAATATTTTAAGGAGGAATAATATAGGGCTATAGAATTTTGGCATTATTGTATAGCAAACCATATAACTTCCTATTAATGCACTTACAAAATAACAGCCAGTGTTTTCTGAGTTTTAACCTATGGGAGCCGAAAAAGGGATAAAAACTATTAGTTCTAACAGACCATTCAAAGTAATCTGAAATCAGACAAATGTAAAGATAAATTTCCATAACGTGAAATTTATTAAAATTTATTGCAATTTGGGATTTTGGATTTACTATGATGCATCAACTTCGATGCACCAATAAAATTGTTGGCTTTCCTTTAAAGAGCAGTGTGGAACTACCTGTTTGGGATTAAGGAATGGTTTTCTTAATTCACTTACCTATTTCTATTTGCAAAATCCAGTGGAAATCTTTCATTTCAAATAAAAATGCAGCACTATTGGCATCATGTTCTAGTATTGCTCCTTCATATTTAACTATTAGTTGTGCTAACAGTTCACGTTTTAACTTGTCGTTGTTGAGGATATCTTGGATCTGTAAAGTTTTGTAACGGAGTATGTTGGTTTAGGTTAAACTTCATCAGTTGCAATATAAAAAATAAATTATTATTGTAATAAATGGATATCACACCTTACTGTTGAGAAGATCTGTAACCATTGGAACATAGTCCATTAAAACTCCTGACTGATGCATCCTAGAATAAAATTAATCTTCTTTATAAATATAGGTATAAATGTGGCCATATCATGTTACACATTTAGGCAACATACTGTAAAAATATAGAAAGATATAAAATATAAAATTCTTACATTGGCAATGTTATATTTCCAAGTACTTTAGTTAGAAAGGGTGACAATATTAGTTCTGCATTAGTTGAATTTGGATATCGAACAAGAAGTAGCGCTGTATCAATTCCTGGATTTTGTTCAATTCTGAAATTGCATTTTAAAATGAGATAGTGAGTGGTAAATGAAAAAATTTAATATCAAATTTCATTTTCAATGTTCAAAATGATTAAAACATGGTGCAGATAAAAAATTTAAAAGTAATGAGAAAATAAGAAATACCCTTCATTGTATAGTTCAGGAAGCCTTGATGTGTCAACCTTAAGTTTTATGAGAAACTCTACAAGATGTCCAGTAACCCAAACTTCAATCTCTTGCTCTGTGGTTAATGCATTTCCTAATAATGCACTGTATTCAAAGTATGCTCGAGAACTTTCATCTTCACTTAATTTTTTAACCTAGAACATTCAAGGAAGATATTAAGCCAATATCTATGAACAATATTAACTTAAAGCATAATTATCCTCATAAAACATTGGTTAAGAATACTGTCGATTAAAATCAGGCGAGACAGAAGAAGATGATAAAATGAATTGGATTTAAAGGGATTGATCAAACTGAATCCATTTGTTGAAAAGAAAACTCATTTAAAAATTTTACTTCATTCATATTTTAAACTAAATGGACAAAGATCATTTCTATACATAACCATAGTCTCCATAGTGCTTCCAAGATGTAATTTTTAATGAGAAAAACTGATGAGCACCCTTACAAACTATTGGATGTTAAGTGATCTCTTTGTAGCATGTTTTTGGATGTTACTATTTTAATCATGAAATAGGGTTTAATGCGAAAAAAAAGAAGTTGCCATTTAATTAAAAGTTGTTTTAATTGAACATAGTATTTACCTGATGAATCTTATACAAGCTGACCATCTCGGATATGACTTCGCTGAGAGCTTTAGGATCATTGGCATCCCATTTCAACAAGCTGGGTATATACTTATCAACATATTCGTCATTAATATTATTAAGGAAAGATTCATCATCAAACTTAAAGTCTGGGGCAAACCACGGTACTGAGTTATCAAAAATAATATCCCACTTTAGCTTTTTGGAACAGTACGGTAGTACTAATCGAAACTGACTTTCAGTTTCTTCTGTGCATCCACCTATTCGTTCCAAAATTATTTTAGTTTTACATAATCCTGTAAATAAAATTATATTAAATAGATCACACATTCACTAATTCAGATGTACTATGCACTTAGAAACTAATTATCTAAAATAATTCATTACAATATTTACCAAGTTGTAGTTCTTGATATATATTTTGAACATAGGGTCGAAATGGTGGAGCTATATCACTAAGAACACTCAAATTTTCTATTGACATTGCAGAAGAAAGATTTAATCAGAATCCAAGAAACTTTTGACTTGTAAATAAACAATTTTATTCAATGGGTCATTTTACTTCAACGAAACAAATTAAAGCATGAAAGTGTCACAGTCTAATAGATTGCTACAATGCTATCATGCAAGGTAGCACAGACCATGGAGACTATATAGTAATATGATATTGGTCGAAAAAGATTAATAATTGCGGGCGCCTATTTACGAATATTAGCCTTATTCAGAGTTTGTTGCGTTTTCAGAATGTCTAAAAAAATAAATATTAGATTTTAGCGTTGAAGACAGCAAAAGTCTTTTTAAAGTGCAAGTCAAGCGAGTACAATTCCGACCTAACTTGACTTTGGAAAACGCAAAAATATATTTTTTTACTTTGTCTATGCAAAATATTATTATATCTTGGGAGTGATTAGTACGTAAACTACTATAACTACTGAATTTTCTATGTGTTTGTAGAAATGAAATAAAAAATACCAAATGTTATATTTCATACATTACTAGAATTTTGACAAGCCTGAATTCATTCTGTTTCATTTCAAATGGTGGCTCATGTATAGTTCAATCTCTATGTAATTTGTGACCTACTCTGTGGTGAAGTCGAGCAAGGAGTTTTAATGCTATACTATACACATAAAATTGTTCTGTCTGTGCTCAACTATCAATTCAAGCAAGAAAACTAACTAAAAAACGTTTTTATTTTGATACCTACGTTTGGTGTGTAATAAATTATGAAAAACATGAATTCAGTGATATTTAAAAAGGATTCTGAACTAACAAAACTAGCGAGGAAGTTTAATTGTTTCTATTTATCAGGTAAGTTCCATATATTAGTAATCAAAGTGAAGAATTGGTGAAAATGGATCGTTAATAATTTTTGTTTTATTGAAGGTCTACATCAAGGCATTTGTAAACCATTTATAGTGGCTGGTCACCAGGTGGGCTTGATTCGTCCTGATGTTCTAAAATACTTACATAGATACCCTGAGGTATGTTGTTTTACATAAAATAAGTAAAATTTCTCTATCTGACCTAAGTTTTTGTACATACGCACATAAACATGTCATTCTGTTAGTACTATAAAAGAAATTGCGTTTATGCCGGTTAAACATAAATATATGATGTGCCAATCTTATGTATAGTGTAAATTTGGTTTTACAAATACTTATTTGGCTAGGTATAGATTGGCCAAACCTTTTGAGAAATTTTGAGATGAGACTATTTTTACAATAAGACTGGTTTGACAGACCAGACATACACTTAGAATTCAAATTAAATTAGCGGAACAAAACTTGTGTAAATTTTGAATTTGTGTAAAGGACCTGGTACTAAGTACATTTACTAAATATTTTCTCATCTTTACTGCAGGTTTTTAGAGTAGCAGGAAAATATGTAGAGTTAAATCCAGCTTTTAGAGATTATCAAGAAAGGACAGTAAAAGTAGCAGAAGTTTTGCAAAAACTAAGAAAGGAAGATGATATCTGTGCACTGAAAGGATGGCGAGATGAGGTATGTTTTGTTTAGTGGTCATACATACCCATCTAATACACAAACTTTGAACGTGACATCAACAGAAAAATATGGCAATAACTATGATGAATATTATAATTTTTGGATTTGAGATAATATATTAAACTCTTTTTGTAAATACACATTCTAATTCACTTGTTGTGAAGTAAATTGAGGTATGAAATTCTTTTATGTACCTGCACTTAAAAAAACATTAAATTAATTAAAACTACATTTAAAATATGTAGAATTGTGTCATAAATTTTTTTCTCTGGGATCTTTGTTGTGAAAACAAAAAAGTTTGTTTATTGACCATTCTCTATCCTAAGTAGAGTGTGGCATAGGCTGTACAAATATATACAAAAATACCACCAGAAAGCTAAGTTCATTATTTTATTCTTCTTTTTCATAAACATCTGCCCTATTGAAAATCTAATCTAGGTCGCCTAGCTTCAGAGCAAGCGTACCACCAACAACCATTGAAAATTCATACAATCAGTATTTTGCTATTTCAGTGTTATGAAGTAAGCACACCATTCTATCATGAGAGTCTTTTGGAAATGGATCGCAGTGCAGTGTGTCTATTTGGCATACGTAATTATGGGGTCAGTGTTACTGGATACCTGAACCATCCTACAAAGGGTCTATGTATTTGGCTACAACAACGCAGTTTCACAAAGCAGACTTGGCCAGGCAAGTCATAAATATCAGATTTCAATGGCTTTGGATTTTATAGCTGCTGAGGAGAAAGCAAAAGAACTTGTAATTAAAGTCAAATAGTATTGTTTGTCAGAGAATTAGTACAAGCACCATTCGCCAACTGTTTATTGCTTATTTATATACATAACAAGATAGGAATAGAAAATAAATGTTGGGTAATATACCAATATACATTTACTGCTTTACGTGTCATAATTTCAGTTCTATCATCAATAGATAAGGCAACATTGAAGTATCATTATTTACTGACATTCAATTGTTTCATCTAATCAAATATTACCCTATGATTCTATTCAGAATGTTTTGAGAAATTGGAAAAATCTTGATTAAGGCATCAGGGGCCGTTCAAGTATTACATTAGCAGATTTATTACATTCATTTACCCCCCAATCCCCCTTGTCAGCAAATATAAGCAAAGCTCTTAGCCCATCCCACCATGCTTACGTAAACATTTGTCAATCAATGTATTGTTTTATTTTAATTATAACATTATAATTTGTAAATTAAGAAATTGGATTTTGGATAGAGATTATATTTTACTGAATGGTACTCAACATAGAGTAAAGGACAAAAATATTATAGCTTACTAACATAACAAACTTATTTTAAATCTTTGGTACACACATTAAATTCAAATTACTAGTCTTAAGTCCATGAAATCCGAATCCATGATTTTTAGTTATGCAGCAAGTTAATCAATGGTAACCCAAAAGTATTTGCGGGAATCCCCGAAAACGAAAGGAAAGACAATGTGATGGTTGTCATTCATGTAAAAAAGTAAATAACTACCAATGACGTAATCATCATCTAAACCCCCATGTCATTCAAAATCAGCAAAGCAAAGAAATAGTGCTCATGTAATACTTAAACGGCCCCTCATACAGACTTTGTCCACAGATGTTCTTCTGTAGAAATGTGATCCTTTATGTCTATAATTTTTTCTTATTATATTTGATAATTACAGGGAAATGGGATTGTTTTGTAAGTGGTGGTTTGGCTGTTGGTTATGGTATTCTTGAAACTGCTACCAAGGAGGCAGCAGAGGAAGCATCTGTAGTTGGAGAATTAGTGAAGAAACTGGTACCAGCTGGGTGTGTCAGGTTGGTTGTTGTTACAGTTTTCTGTTGGTTAATAGCTTCTATCAGATATTGGCCCAATCCAGACTTTGGGTTTCTCCTCGTGACTGAGCAGGTCTAGAACATCATTGTGTATGAATGCTCGCTGGTGAGTGACGGATTAGTGGTCAAACTAAGAGTCAAAAGACTCACAGGGCTTTCAATATTGGAAATGCGTAATAAATGTTTGTTAGCAATTAACATTAAAAGTTTCAGCAATGAATTATATAAATATGCATTTTGTTTAGTAACTATAAATTTTTATATTTGGGATCATAATATACTTTTCTTACAAACATGTATGTTACAAAGTCTGTGCAATAAGGTCAGTAGTTAAAATAGCAGTGCAGTGACAAAGTTGAGTCTTTAATTATTGCCAAGAAAAAAATGCATAAGAAATATTAATTACAGTCATATTACATTATATACTTTTGATTGTTATTTAGTTATGAAGGAGTATTAATAAACCAGTACACCTCACAAATATTAGGAGACCCAAACCCAGAAACGAGTTGCACAGTATTATTCATTAAGTAAAGTAGTTGTATTTTTGAATAAATTTTTAATTTAGCTTTTTCAGACATTATTTTATGTTGATTAATATTTCTTGTTTTCTTCGTTTCATGTTTTGTTCCTGTATCATTTCATCCCACAATATGTACCATTCCCAAATCTATGTATGTTGACTAAACATCTATATTTTTTCAGCTTTTTTTTTGAAAGTGAACGAGGTTTGTTTCCGAATACAGAGTATGTATACGATTTAGAACTTCCATTGGATTTTGTGCCACAAAACGCTGATGGTGAAGTGGAGACATTTGAGTTGCTCACGGCTGAGGAGTGTGTGCAGCGTGCGCTCACTCCTCAGTTCAAGACTACCAGTGCTCCAGTATTAATAGATTTCCTGATACGAAGAGGATTTATTAACCCAGAGAATGGTATGTAACTTATTTTCAAAAGAATACAATTTAGTTCATTGTTTCTTTACCACTATTGAAACTTCTCGGTTTATTAATTATTTATAGCTATTTTTTTCCTACCTCCGTGATGAGTTCACGTTCACATGGCGAAATTTCAAAAATGCTATAACAAATGTATTTTATCACATGCATAAGTTCGAAGTTTTATGTTGTTATATTCGAAAAATTCTGTTCTAACTTCCATCCCTTATTTTAACCTCTTCAAGTATTTTTTCGCAATAAAATATGAAATACTTTTATTTCTTCGCAAATCCTAGTCTCTCTCTGTATTAGATTTCATCAATATCGGTTCAGTAGTTTAGGCGTGAAAGCTTAAAGACAGATACTTTCGCCTTTACAAAATTAAATAACGATTTAGGATAGATACTTTCAGCCTACATAACAACAAAGCAATGTTTATTAGTTCTACATAAAATGAGTTACGACATTTTATTACAAAGATAGTGTGAAAATAACAAATTTGACATGCTAGTTGGTCTAGTGGTTAGCGTTCGCTATATCGAAGGTCGTGGGTTCGATTTCCACCCAGGTCAAACTTGTCTGTGATGAACAGGAATGTTTGTTTTGTGTGTCTGGGTATACATATCTATATACGTATGTGTTTAAAATAAACGCCTTGTTTGGGGTCAGATGAACGTGTGTGAGTTGTCCAATATTTTTTTATAATGATTTGTTTATGAGTGGTGTACAAACTACATTTAGTACAGGCACCATAGAGTACGATTAGCATGACAGCAGTTATTCTGGCATTATCAGTTATAGTTGATAATATTTACTGTATGTTAAATTGTCATTCTCTGTTTTCTAGTATCAGGTATAATGATAATATTATAATGACAATATTATAATGATAATATTATAATGATAATAGATGATTCAGCATGCTGTTCTGCCAATTGCTTGTAAATAGGTGGGGGTTGGAGTGTGAAAATATGAGTTACATGTATTTTTAGAAGTTTTTATTTAACTTGTAGTGTATATTTGTTTGTACAGTGTTTGAATCAAATCTTGCAAGCTTAATTAAACCTACTTCTCTTATTCTACCAAGTTTAAAATTTTGCGTAAACCTTCTGTCTTAATGACAATGTATTTTTATGATAAACATGACCTGATACAGTTCAGGATTAGCTACAGGCAAGGGAACTCCTCGATGGTTAACGATAAATTAACGACGATACAGTTATGAACTTTAGAGTTTTCGTGCTTGTGTTTTTAAATATTTTAATCAATGTTGTTTGAGACCGTACCTGAAAAAGATTTTCATGAAAATATAAATGGTTTTGGACATGCACATTGCAGACACAGCTTATCACTGCAGCATGTAATATATTGTACTACCAATTCTTATATCAGTTAAAAACACAAAAAAGACGGATCGAGTTGTTGGCCGAGAGCGATGGCAAACTTTGGCACGAAATTTATATATTCGACTAGCTTTTTCCCGTGACCACGTCTGTGTGAAATAGCTTCCATCCTCTCACAGGGTGAAATTTCAAAAATATCTATTTACATGTATCAAGAGCTTGAGTATACAAACTTTTATCCCTTGTTTCAACCCTCAAGACTTATCTATCCCTATACCAATTTTGTTAAACTGCGAAAGCGTAAGGAGTTCGTTACTTTTGCATTTATAATGTTAGTTAGGCCTTGTACATTATTTTTTAATAATGTTTGTAAATGATTTCAGAACCCAACTACAGACATCTGGTGGAGCTACTGCATGTCCCGCTCCAGACCATCTATAACTGGTCCCGCGATATAACTACCAACGGCGATCGCAACTAGGCTACTAAGGATGGTTGAGAAATTTTAAGTTTTTGTATGTATACATAAATAAATTATTTTATTTTTGATTAATCTTGTTAAAAATGATGTTAAAATAAGTAATATTACTTAAAACGAATGATCTTTAGGGATATTATAAACTGTGTGTTTTATGAAATTAATTGAAGAGTAAAGGCCTAGTTTACGACATGAGGGGTTTTTGTAATTCTTAGTTTTGTGAGATGATCTGCGTTTCACCGGCTCGACCTACTAGTACACCCGAAGGAATTTACTTCAACTCCAACTTTTAAAATTTATTTAGTTTATCATAGGAAAAACTCGTTCGACTTAAGTCAAAAAATTACAAAAGAATATTCATAAATGACATTATAAAAATTAATAAAAAAATAAAAAAGATATGATACTGCCTAATGTCTCGATAGACAATATCTAACTATGTATGTAGTATCTTAAGCTTTATAAGAATAATTTTTACCGAAAAAAAGAAGTAAATATTATAACGAATATTAATGTGTAATAATTATAATGGTGCTTAAATTTTTGTTTATTTTTTTTTGTGTCTGGAATGTTTATTCTGTGTCTGGATTTAAAAAAATGTAAGTATGTATTTAATGATATTTATTTTAATTTTGTGCTGATTTGTTGTCTGATTGCCAAAATATGTATTATTATTTTTTATAATTAAAAAAATAAAAAGGTTTATAACGTCGCAGTAAGCTAATGGATTCATTGAGTTTACGCGAAGATTAACTCTAAGAGATGACGATTTTCACCGCAAAAATGAAAGTGTTTTGGATGGATGTCAGTTTTGTTAAGAAACCGTTCCATTACATGTTAAATACTAATATCTTGCGCCGTAACAACTTCACAATATGTGAGTTTTGTAGTAATAACGTAAAAAGTAAGTTTTAGGGTGTTGCTTTTGCACTGTGTGTTTACAAGATTTGTATGAATGAGAAAAACGGACTAAAGGTGGAATTGTGTGAGAGAACAACGAAAAAAAAGTTTTGGTATTAAAGTAGATTATCCTTTACCGTTGTTTTTAATGTAAAATATTACAGCCTGTAATTTTTATATTTTTTTATTATTATGTAATATTATTAAAAAATTGTTCGCTAGTTCAGGCGTGAAATATCTACTTAGGTAACACCTGATTTCTCTCTCTGCACAATAAAGACAATTGATTAAAAATCGTAAATTTCCTCGGGTTATTAGTAGACAATCAGCGGTGTCCGTGGGTCGGTTCTGTTAGCAACTCGGGCGAGCTGTAAGTATTTCCCGAGTCCGGAAGACGTTACTTCACTAAGATGACATTGACCAATGTATTCCTGTATTCTCGTAGCGATGGACATCCGATGTCGTGTTAGTTATAGCTAGATATGTTTAATTTCTGTGATACTTTACCACGTTGGTATAAGGGATTTGTAGATTATTTTAGTTTGATTACCAATTGTATTGTGTTTGCGATTTTTATTTTATATCTTTAATCATGATTTTATCCCAGTCTCCAGGTATTTGGTTCGTAATAATTACACAATTATTGTGTTAGTAAATTTGTACTTACGTGTTATGTTTTCATCAATAGCGACATCGATTTAAATGAAATAGTCTAGTCATTATTCATTAGATTTCAGTATGGTAGTGTGGGAGTTTGTTTCGGGGAAATCTACTCAAAGAATGGTGATGAGATTATAGTAAAATTAGTGTTTTGTTATTGCTAACTTTATTGGTGATGTGTTCCTCGACAGCAGGAATTGTATAGGTTTTTTTAAAAGAAACAACGCGTTCAGCACAAAATTATTTGTATTGAATATACAATTTCATAAGTCTCATTACATGTTTATTTTCAGAATAATAACAATTGTAAATAACGGTTCATTAATACTGCCGGTACAGAAAATAAAGAAGCGTAACAAATTCAATGTTTTAACGTTTTTTTTATTATAGTACTAGCAACAGCAGGCTAAAATACTTCTTAAGTTTACTGCTTATCTGCTTACTTGAGTAATACCAACAATGGCACAGCGCAACAGATACCTCATCTTCTACCAAACGATTCAGACGAAGCAAGAGGCAGGGTCAGAATAATGCACTGTGATTGGTCGACTCAAAATAACGCCATATTATTAATCACAACTATTGGTTGGTACATCGCGTGCGGTGTCTAACATAAGTTCGATTGGTCTATTTTGCAAGACGGTTCTTCCTAGATACGAGGTCTAATTAATGTAGTCGATGTGTAATATGTAATACTAAACAAGTTTTGAGGTATACGACCCATTATATAGTCTTGAATTACTATAGACCGTCACACGAAAATATTATCATTATTTTCAACAAGGTAACAATTATTATGTTATTTTTAAAATTGATCCGAATTTTTTAGATAACGGTGAGTAGCGCAACGGTAAACTTATGGATGGATTATTGCACAAAATTAATCAATTTAACATTTTCATATTACTACCAGTTTCAGTTTACAGCATATTATAATCAGTTCAGAGGTATTTTATGATATTTTTTTGGAATTTTGTAAAATAATCATCCAAAAACAGATAAAACTTGTATTATGGTTTTATTACATATTATTATTATCTATCTATAATTTATTGTAATATGCTTACTAGGTAATTAAATGATAATTGTTATAGATAGATTTACTAAGAAACGTAAGTGAAGTAAGTTAAAGAATTGAGGTCACGAAAATAGAAAGTATGAGTATTGCCTGTGCCCCCATTTTGACATCACTTAAGACTAAATTAGAACATAATTTAAGTATGTTTATGTAATGTTGTATGCAAAAAGTTATAATATTGTATGATGCTTTCTTCACTAGGAAGGCAATGACTCCCCATTTTTTTTTAAACTTTACAGTACATAGTACAAATTTTTTAAATGTTAAATCATGACCCACACTGTCGTGGTATTTTCCACAACGACCATAGTATTGGTAATTTTGTATAGTATTTTGTGAATAATAATATAAGTGCAATTGTAATATTGCTGATATTGGACCGAAATTTAAAAAAATATGCTGTTTTTAAAATTCGAACGATGAATGTCTTGTTTCGATTGATGAACAATTACTGTGAATATTATTCCAATGTAGTTTTAGTCTTTGTAGCGGAAAATGTTAAAATAGTAATTTGTATGTTCGGTTACACAATAACCTCCATTTTATACTTTTCTATGAACAACTTATTGCAAAATGTTTGTAAGTAACATTGATAACGTAGCAATTTACCTAATAATGAATAAATAATTATATCGTTTTAATGGCATTTGGGAAATTAGTCCTTGATGTGAAGGAATATGGATTAAAATAAAATACTTAACATGTAGTTTTATTTATTATAATAAAGTTAATATTTTAGTTAAAGGCTGTTCTTTTATAGAGCTACGTGCCCAGTAGCTCTTCTTACGTATTGACACGTTGTCGACGGTAACTGTACAAGATCTGTGCGGTTCCGTCGTCGCCGTCAAAAACGTAATTCACTTACCTATATCATAGTTTTTTATTTATCGATTTATTTTTAAAATCATTGTCAAGTTCATTGTGTACAGCCATCCTTACTGTCTTTTGCAATATATAATTTCAAATATACCTTAACTCCAATTTAACATAATTAACTTGACCCGATTTCATTTTATTAATTTTGCGTTGCTCGCACTCCTGTACAATTTGCCAGTCCACAAGTGACAAATGTCGTATTCAATGTAGTTCGACGATTTCAGTCTATAACGTGCCGCCCAGTAATAGGTGGCATAGTTAAAGTAAAAGTCGTTATTTCGAATGGAAGTCCTGGGTTCAAATCCTGCGCGCATCTCTTAATTTCCTAAGAGTTATTTGCGAATTACAGGTTAATTATTACTCACTTCGTTAGGAATTCTGCTTTCCTCAGAGTTCCAAACAAAGTACTCGAAAGTGTGATATCTACCAATCCTCATTTGGCCAGCGTGGGCTAAGACCGAGACCTGGGCCCAGTAGTAGGATAATCATAGTCAAACATGATTTTATTGCAAGAAAAGATTCCTATCGTTGAAATGTTTGACCATGATGTGGCCTGAATCCTTTTCACTTAATTACGCCCAATTATGGGTTGCAAAGATGATGAATAATGATACTGAACTTCTCATTGACGTGAGGATTATCAAAATAAGAATACGAATTTATCAATAATTGGTTTTAATTTTGTTTTGTAGTTAACGGGATAAATTAGCAACGAAATGTTAAAGAAGCGATGTTATTTTATTGTTAGTATGGTGTGCTGTCACAATTATGTGGTACTGATTTAACCGATTTTACACTAATAAAGTAGGTCCCTAATTTTTTAAGTGGGGATCAAATATTCAAGACTACGAAATATATTTGTAGCTGACTGAGAGAGAAACATCAGACTTGGAAGTATGAAATTCTGCCTTTCTTTTAATATAGTGATGCGTTTCATCTAAAGATGTAAAGCGTAATGTTCTAATTATATTTACTAACATTATTGTAAAAATTAAGCGTCTTCATTTGATTGCTCAATAGATTTTAATACGACATATGTTATTGTATTCTCTCTCCGTGTTGTATTCCTCATTAGTGAGGGTTTCTACCAAGTTAGCGCTCGACTACGATCCCACCTGATGGTAAGTGTCGATGAATTCGATGGTACAGCGCACTAACTTAACACATTCCCAAATGACGATAATGTTAGATTAGGTCGTATTATGTTACTTTTTGTTTTCTTACTTTATTTCCCTATGCACATACTTCACTTTTATCGCTTGGCAAGTCAATTAAATATATTTATGAAACTTTAATAGTGTAAAACCATTATACCTATAATATTAATTTACAAAATGAAACGCCATCATTATTTGTAGTTTAAAACTTATTTATAAAATCAGAGCATCCAGGTGTTAACACATTAACAATACCAACAAAGGTTCAAGGAGACATATATTGCAAACTTAACCTATTTCTGTTAGCAAGAAAAAACAAGTATATAAAATGCTAATTATTGCATCGCATACAATTAGCGGGGGAATAATGACATTTAATCAGCTTATGAGTTTAGTATAAATATAAGGCATGATATTGCTTCAATTTGTATATCAACATTCACGATATAAAAACATCTGTATTAGAACATTTTCATATAAAATATTCCTTCTTCTCATAATTAATTATTTATGTAATCTGGCAATGCTACAGTCAGTCTGACCAAATGCCAGAAGCTGATAAGTGAAATTAGTCCCCAGTTGATCACTCTGGCTTTAGTAGTCATCACCCCGAGATATAACTTCTTTGCAGGTGGGTCGTAGTAATATAGTGTGCTCAAACTGAGCAGTGTAGCATCCTTTGATGTCGCAAAGTGGAGGATAGGCATCCACTACGCCCTTGTCGCACAGGTCCTTCAGAGCCATGGCATAGCGGGAGGCCCCAGCACGTTCCAGCCAACGCTTGCAGAAGGCAAGAGTACCAAAATTCTTGTTGATTAGATTCAACAACTGTTTGGAAGACTGTAATCTAAAAATAAAAAGTAATTATTATATAATCCAGAACCAGAATGATTTACATACATGAAACTTGGTGCAAGATTATACATTGAAGAAAAAGTAAATATAAACTGAATGAGATACTCCTGATGACGGGTCACCCATGCCCAACAGTGCATTTTTTATGGTGTCTTAACTTCGATCTCAGATGTGGCAGACATAGTTCTAAGGTTATAGTTGTTGAGTATGTTTTATATTTTTTTTACATATATTAGTGCTTCACAACTATCCTACCTGATGGTATGTGGTTATGATGTAGAAGACGTTGGGCAAACTAATTTGGTAAACGCCACTTGAGCAAGGGTTAAGAGTTTATTTATTGTTTTATTTTATTACCTTAGAGGTACAAATTGTTGGTCAAAGTTCTTCATGTAGTGTGAACAGTCCATGTCATCATGAACCTGACCTCGGCCCGTGGAACCAAATGTCTCAATAGCATAGAACTCATTCTCTTCCATACGTGTTGTCTCACCACCTTTTACAATTGGCACTGTTTTTCCAGCATGAATTCCTTTAAAAAAAAATTAAAATATATAAATGAAATTAAAAAGTGACACAATATTTGAAATCCCTTTAAACTTACTATAGGGTCCTATAGAATGACCATTTAGATTGCGAATTGGCTTCACTTGGTAGACCTGACCATCCAATTCAACTTCATGAGACTCCATCACCTATAGGTCCAAAAGGAAAAATAGAGATTATTAATCTGTTCCAGTGATTCTTAGGTAGACTCAAGAATAATAGGCAATTCAATGGGGGTTTTTAATTTTGTTGTTAAAATTTTCACTATAACGTAAATTTGTAAAGGAATGTATACATGTATTGAATACCAACCAGGCTGTAATACCAATGTTAGTTTTAAAATTAAAATATGGTACGAGCTAACCTCTTGCACTGCAGCACCAACATCACACAGTCGTGCATCAACACCAGAAGCTTTGATACCAGCCTCTGTAGCTTCTTGTACTCCTTTTACTAGTGGATCGTAGCGAGGGTTGAAGTGCAGAGTGAATGCACAATCTATAATACGCCCATTGATGTGTGTACCAAAATCTATCTTAACCACATCATCATACTCAAGGACAGTATTATCACCTGGAATAAATTAATAATATATATCCACTACATACAGATGAATGTACTAAACACAATTAAAAAGAAATTTGGATTGTTGTCCGACTACTAACATATCAAAATGTTATAAAACTACAGTATCTTGGTAAGCTAGCTTAAATAAGATATCAAAGTTATATCTAAAAAGCCTTACTTTAGTTATTGAAACATTAAATATTTACTTATTGAAACAATATCGCACAAATCTTTCCCGATGTACATTTAAGATTCAAAAATTTTGTTGATAACATAATAATGACATAATAATATTGATTGTGTTTCTTTTTCTATGTTATGTACTTGAACAGTTTATTACAGAAAGGTATAAATTTTATTGACTTCTGTATATATTTTACGAAAATAAATTACCTGTATTTGGTGTATAGTGAGCAGCGCAGTGGTTGCGACTACATCCAGTGGGGAAAGCCAGCCCTGCTTTGAGTCCATCCTCACCAATGAGACGACGAGCAGTGGACTCCAATTCTTCACATATTTGGATCATTGTCATACCAGGTTTTATCCAATCACGAATGTACTTACGAGTCTAAAAGATAGTATGTATCAATTTAGAAATGACTAGATAAATTTTGTTTTATTGAACTATGTTATAATGGAATTTTCATATGTATAAAAAGGCTTTTGAAATGTAAACTAACATTAGACATTATTGTATCATATTTGTACCCTTCGTAATAAAATAACTTTATGTCAATAATTGGCTTTTTATCATCAAACCTGTCTATGCGCTTCAGCAGCATGTCTTATCTCCTGGTAAATATCTTGATGAAGTCTGTCCAGTGCTCTTTTTTCTTCACTTGAAAAACGATCTTTGGCAGTTCGTTCATCTATTCCCTCAGCAGGGCCATGTTCCATTATTTGACCTTCAGGGAAGTTGCCTTCACAGAAAGGGAATTACAAAAGTTAGCAGTTGTCACATTATTTATTAATAACTTGAACAACCACAACAATTCCTTTTGATGTAATATAAATATAAAATATGCATGGTTATTCATATCACATACTCCACCAATCCTCTTTGAAGCACCGTGATGAAATATACCCTAGACAATCTTGGTAAAAAGAGACGATGCTCAATAGTTGGCTATTAATGATTTCAAGTCATTCACACCATTATTTCTAAGCAAAACAATCTGTGGTATCATATTACAACTAACATAAAGCAAGTGGGAGGATATAAATTTTTCTGCTCAGTTGTCAGTTGAATATATAGACTATTAGGTTATTTGCAGATAAGGTCAACAAAGGATATCACTGGAGTGAAACACAGTCCATTATTCTCATTCATACAAATCTTACAAACAATCTTTGCATCAAAGCAATACTTTAAGTTGAAAAAGTTTTTACAGACCAAGATAACGAAACTTAAATTGTCACTCACTTTATAGGTTACAAATATTGTGTGGGTGACAAAAATGGGCTATAGATACTGTTTGCTACACAACACTTAACATTTTTGTAGATAAATTGGTGAAATAACATTTTGTATATTAAACACCTTTTTAGATGTTACAAAATTAGTTGACCTTCACAAAAGTTATTTTCGTAAATTCCCCCTTCGTCTATTTTAAAAACTCTATAAAATTTTAATTTATATTCCTAACCGTACTAACCAGATTTTTAGGAGACAATAACCATAATTCATGTCATTTCTAATAAAAAAATATTTTAGATTGACAGAAAATGTTTGAATAATAAAAAATATACCATCAGGGAATAGCTCCGCAATTGGTATAGTTGGCGGGTTTGTTTGTACTTTCCCACTGCCTTTAGACACTTTGTTTTTGTTCTTTTTCTTCTTTTTCTTATCTGCACCTTCCGTGGGTTCATCGTCCACTGACACGGCTTGCACATTGTTTGAAATCTCTGTTACACCATTACCAACTGGACTTTCATTCGCCGCTTAAACAAAAGAAATCGTTATAAAGTTAATGAAACACTTTAATAAAGGATAAACTAATATTTTCGTACTTGTTCACACTTTAAAAGTTTATAACCTAACCTGTCTTCTTCTTCTTTTTTTTCTTTTTCTTCTTCTTGGCGGGATCCTTAGTTTCTTCTGCACCTTCTAATTCTTCTTCCTCTTCATCATTTTCCAAATTTTCTGGATTTACTTCTTCGATAGTTTTAACAGCAGCCATTCTAAAATTATTACAAAAATTACGGCTTCTGCGCTTTGTACTTTTTGTCAAACCATTAACCATAATCAAATAACCACAGAAACACTACACAGAAGCGATATCATAGAGAAAACCATACCACAGAGTACGTAAAAATAAGAAAAATACTTAGAAGCAAAGTAATCTACCTAAATATTAACAAATAAGGAAAATATAAATCAGGTGATTAAGTATTTTTATATTTTGAGAGCTTAAATTATGCTAATTCCCCCCTAGACAATTCTCTTTACGTCTCCTTACGTAGAGTATACATGATATTGAAAGACTCTTATACAGGGTGTAAATCACAGCGTACCGAAAACTTTAATAGTAGATTTGTGACACTAAATTCACAAAAATTTATTCAACAATTTTCCTCGGAAATTATTGGTTCCCGAGTTGGTCATTTTTGAGCGCGCAATGTATTGTGAACAACGCG
>DWJZ01002170.1:0-20282 GCA_018249125.1 Asbolis capucinus
GTTGCATACCGGCGTGACGTTTCATCTGTAAAAATTTTACCCTCATGCGCCTAAAGAAGTTTCACTTCAATAAAACAGTAATACAGTTTATAGAATGACGGTTACAGTTTGAAACGCTCATATCCCGACGGTAAGTATCGGTCGTAGATGATCGGCAAAAGTAAGCGTCTACGGGCGTGGGAAGAAAGTCGATGACCCCTTTTTGTTGTTATCAAGGGGGAAAGCTTCCAAAGATACCCGAACCCAGAGGCTATACATTATGTAGGATTTCTACCTACTAAAACACCCCCCCGGGTATCCATCTAGAGCATATGGAAAGACACCAAGATCTCACATGATCGCCTGGTGCCTCCGCTGTGTGCTGGCCGTAAGGACTCATCCCGCCCGTTTTCCATAGGGCCTCTGCTGAATAAGGGTTGGTATTACCGGCGTTGACGTCTCCGAACAGGATCGACCCTTTCACGATCCCGCTCAGCGGTCTCCGTTTTCGTCATTACGGTCTCGCAGAAGGAGACCATATCTACGCAGCAATTCCCGCCAGCATTGCCGCAACTATTGCCGGTAGGGAAAGATGTTCTCGATGACCCCTAGTAGCATACATTTCTTTAACGCTTCGTTTTTCCGACAGCTAAAAGCAGATGGAAGTTGTTAAGATTTATCCGAAGTCTGCGGGCTTACTAATGCTGAAATATTGTTATTAATCATGGATAATTAATGGACGACACCCAGTGGTTTGAGTTAGTTAAAAATTAATATTATAAATTACTTTAGTCTGAAATTGTCTTCAGAAAACTAACCCATTAAACCTTGAGTTGTCTTTCCTGCCCTCAGTAAAATTCAAACATCTTAAGTCAACCATATATTTTGAGCATTACTCAACAAATTTGTACCAATAAAAACCAGCAGTTGTATATTTCAGCGTCGACTTAGACAAATCGCCCTTGTATTGAACAATTTGTTGAGTAATCCTTGCATTTGTTTCAATTATGTCGGCTTCCTCTAACCGTTCCTTACCCACATTTAAATCGGAAATGAGAATGAAATACGTGCTCAGAATATACATAGTGAAATAAGGTAACTTTAATTGTCACCGCGATTTAAAATTAATGTCTTTTAAGAGTCGTAATTACGGTGTACAGTGCCGTAAAAACCGCCAATTCGTACTTTTTTTCCACCTGATGATAAGCGGTGATGTAATCTTAGATGGTAAAGCGAATTAACTTAGAAGAAGCCTATTTATTCTTGTCTTGAAAACGCGTATATTATACTTTCGCGGATACACAGGCGCTGGCAATTGGAGCAGCGTGGTGAAGTATGCTCTAGGCCTTCTCAGTATGAGGAGACCCGTGCTCAGTATTGGGCCATCGATGGGTTGAAGCCAATTACTATGGATATTTAATTAAAATTGGTTAAACTAAGACACATTAAGTATAATTTTATAATAAATTATATTAATATTATTGTTAATTTATGCATTTTTTTCTAACCTACAGTTTTAATTACGCAATTCTAGTTAATTATATTTCATTATTATTCAAGCTTATTTAATTTCGTATATCATTTCGTATAGTCATAGACACTAAACTTTTTTTTTTTTTCTTAAGCTGACAAACGAGCAGACCTGATGGTTAGTGATCACCGCCACCCATGGACATTAGGAACGCCAGGTGCATCATCAATGGGTTGCCGGCCAAGGAGGAATTGATGGACCCACTTCTTAAAGGTCCCCATGTCGTAGCTATCAGGAAACACCAATGCAGGGAGTTCGTGCTCACCATCATTGCAATTTATAACTAAATTTTGTCCCACCTGCAACTTCATGGTCGCGGCAAGATTGTTTTACCTAAAGCATGGTAAAGGTAAAACAATGAAACAATGAAAATTAAAAAAATATATATAGTTTATGGAATTACGACATTGTGTAACGTAATCATTAAAAGTGAGTAAAAAAAAAATAAAAAAGCATTCGGGTCCCATAAAATTGTGCCATGCTGCGTAGTTTACTTGAGCCTTATTTAAATCACCATCTCAACTCATCATGGCCCACTATTGAGCACAGGTGCCTTCTCTGAATGAGAAGGTTATGGCCATAGTCCACCACGCTGGCTAAGTGTGGATTGGCAGACTTCACATACCTTTGAGTTTTGCAAACTCCCCGGCATGCAGGTTTCCTCACAATATTTTCCTTCACCGTTATAGCGAGTGATATTTGAATGCTTAAAACGCACATAACTCTGAAAAGTCAGAAGTGCGCGCCCTGGGATTCCAACCCGGACCCCCCGAGTAGAAGACCGAATTCTTAACCAGTAGGCTACCACCGCTTATTTAAATAATTATAGTTATTTATTAACACAAATATTACGAAACATTTAGAGATATTAATTATATAGCTTTCGTTTACGTCACATGCGAACTGAGCTATCTTGTCTTCGATTGACTTCGCACAATCACGAAAAGGTCATGGGTCATATTACATTAGGCTAAGTTGCGTTGGTATATAGGAAATAGAGTATATTCGTCTATTTTCTATACTCTTCTCGTAATCTACTTTAAGGTGTGAGGAGCTGAAGGAGTGACAAATATCCATCCGTCCCAAAATTTCGGTAATAGGACTAGGATGTGTGCCAAATTTCATTTTAATCCATTCAACAGATAAGACAGGAAACAAATATCCAAACATAAGCGAGCACATCATCCCAGGAAAAACTACAGGCGGGATAAAATCTATCCCATGTTCATTTCCTAGGTGACTATAGGTGTGCTAAGTTTCTTAATCCGTTGAACAGTCAGCGCGTGAAATACAAATATCCAAACATTCAAACATCTTCACAAATTTTCTTATCTTACTAATATTATAAACCCGAAAGTTTGTAAGTATGGATGTATGTATGTTTGTTACTCTTTCACGAAAAAACTACTTCACGGATTTGGATGAAACTTTACAGAAATATAGGTTATACATCAGAATAATATATAAGCTACAATTTGTAATGATTTTATCTAATATTGGTCATGACATAACGATACATGTCAATTAAGTCGGAAAAAAATCTGCCCTGTGAAAATATCTTGGCGTACGCTGCCTACACCATTGAAGTTACACAAATATGATGTATCGCGGGATTATTTATCTCGAGTAGTTCTAAATAAAAGTCCACGACAGCATATGTACCTTTTTATGTGGAAGCCACTATGACCAAAATTGTCAACCATAAATTTAATTAAATCGGATACTATTACAATACACATTTTGGTATATAGGAATATTTAGAGGAACGGATGAAATTACAAACATGACGCGAGCGAAGCCGCGGGCGGACCTTAGTTTATAATATTAGTAGGAGGTGGTGTGACAAAAGAACATGATAACTTGAAGTTGCTATTGACGTATACAATATTCAACACCGAGTCCCTTTAAGTCCAGAATCCCTGAATCTCATTGCCCTGATAAATCACCGTCATTAATATAAAGAGAAGAGGGAGTGTGTCGAATGGTACATAATTAGAATATGATTGTGCTCCGGTGTAATGGTGCGGAGAGACTGCAATGGGAGTCTCCCTTGTAGCTGATTGTAACAAATTGACATTTCTTCGAGCAATGTAACTAATTGGCCAGTCAGCTGAGGAACCCAGTTGAAGAGGGGCCCGAAAGAAGTCTTATTTTAATGTCCTTGGCTCGGGCATTTCATAATTGTTCTAATTTAAATCATAGCAAAACTTTTTTTGACGGTTTTTTTTGTGTATATGCTGATTCCCTTGTATTATTTCGACATTTTCACTGTAGATGGCATTAGTGGTACGTCTACTAATTTAATTATTTCATTTTAGATCTGCTCCTAAATACAACTATGGCGCAACCGTGGCCTTACCCACGTTTTACATATGTTAATAAAAAGTATCTTATGTATTATTTCAGACTGCAATCTACATACATATACATATCTGTGCCAAATTTAATTCAGATTCGTTCAATAGCTTTTGCGTGAAGGTGTAACTATCTATTCATTCTTACAAACTTTAGCTTCTATAATATTAACAGGATCTTCAAGTATATCTGTACAGAACATGACGCTATTTATACAGGTCTTTGTCAATTTGAAAGCACCTGTACTTAACTCCGTCCTATCACAAATATAACTAGTAGTTCACAGAGCTCTGCAAGTAGCAGCGGGAACAAGCCTATGCGCTCCAAAACAGTAGATTGGTAATTACATCACTATTAGACATGTGAAGACTGTGCCTTTGGTCGGTTAGTCGGCTTATCCAAAACCGACTAACTAGTCCGACTAGTCGGCCAAGCTGATTGTTTCGGGGGTAGAAAGCAATCTGATTACCATAGAAAAAATTGCTTTTATCAATATTAAATCACGGTTTTTATATAATACTAGCTGTACCCGGCGCGCGTTGCTAGTAATTAATTCAGTAACTATTGATCTGATCGATATAATTTTGGTACCAAAACCTTTTCCAGTTCTGAGCAGTTGCGAAAGACATCTGTGCTCTATCTCCCACCATCTCAGAGTGTATAAAGGACAAAAAAACGTTATTGTTTTATATACACATACAGACGACTATGACTTGCCGACTAGCCGATTAGTCAGTTATGAAAAGGCTGAATAGTCGGACAAGCTAATCACTGCTTTGGGGGTTATTGTAGAAACAAATCTGATTATCAAAGGAAATTTTGCTTTGCGTTACATTAAATTAATGTGTTCAATTGACATTAAAATAGAAATAGGTAGTAGGTAATAAATCTATGTTTTATATAATATTTCGCCCTAAATATATTCAACATGTTTATTTAAAAACCTTGCATTATATCAGCCAACCGATTCTCGTTTTACAAGTCGTAGCGATATCGTAGCGACTTTCTGTCAACTACCCCCCAACGACATCGATCCGAAAGTCGTTCGACAACAAAATGGCGATTGTATTCTGAATACCAAATTCGTATTGGTGGACTGCAATCGAACGACTTCTGAACTTGAACGACTTTGAAATTGTTTTATTACATGTCGGTTTTATTACATGTTGTTGCTTAGGAACGACACAAGCGGCAAAATTAAGAAAATCTTGTAACAAAATAAAATTTGTTCATTGTATTATGTATGTATGTGTGTGTGAGTGTATAAAAAGGTAAAAAAGAGAGTGGAAGTAAATTTTTAACACACGTTATCGAATTACCCTCTATTTAATTATTTTTTACAAAATATCTATCTATACCACAGAGTAGCCGCCCTTGCTTCGCTACGGTGTACTCGTAGCAAGGGTCCTAGTCGTGATTCTTAAAATAGACATATCTTGCTTAATTGAGAACTGATTTTAATAAAACAAAAGTCAAACACAAACTAATTAACAGCAAATGTTAATCAGAACGCACATCAGTTATTTCGGAAATGCGTGCACAATCTACATACGTACTAAAGACAAGATAAAAAAAAACATAGCTTTTACTTATAGTCTCCACTCGCGGGTTGATCGCGTCATATAGTAATAAAACGTAGCCTATGTTATTTGACAGGCCGGTTGGCTTAGTGGGTAGTGAATCTGACTACTACGCCGATGGTCGTGGGTTCGATTCCTACCCAGGTCAAACATTTATGTGATGAGTGTTTGTTCAGTGTCTGGGTGTAAATATCTATATAAATAACAGTTGCCTGATCACCATAGTACAAGCTAACGCTTAGTTTGGGATCAGATGGCCGTGTGTGAATTGTCCAAAGGTATTTTTTTATTATTAATTCCATCTCTCTACCAAATTTCATTCAGATACGTTCAGTATATTTTGCGTGAAAGAAGAACAAAAATCCATCCATCCGCCTATCCATCCATATTCACAAACTTTCGCATAGATACGCAGCTTTATGTACAACATATGGCGATCAGTTACAGTTTTACAAAATGTGTAATTAAGCGTTTTCCTGTGTAAGTTAGAGTCGCGGGCGCCACGCCAACTGGGCGGGCGGCTGGCTCCAGGACACGCCACAACAATCATAAACCATTTAATCATCATTAAAGCTGAATCAGCGACTGGCTGCAGCGTCAGCTGTACCGCCGCTGCCATCAGCTGTTTTTTGTACCCCAGGCTTTGGAAATTTCAGTTTATTTAAATTTGTTTTTTCTCGTAAATACTTAGGTATACGTGTTATACAGCCGTTCACAGTTAATAAATTGTTTTAACATCATGATCAAGATCATATAGATTTTATTCGCAAAGTAAATCTTTTTTCAATATTTGTTTTATTAATTTATTTCAAGCATCTTGACTCATAACATAAAAATCTTCATGTACAAAAATACACTTTACATACATTACAAATTAATAAAATACACCCTAAAGTCGATTAATAAATACTTTATTTTGTCAAACCATAGGTACTTAAAAATACTCTCTATTTTGTCAAAAAAGGTCACTCTTTTAGATTAAGGTAGCCATTATAAAGAAACCGTGTGTGGTTACTTTACCCGTAAGAGAAGACTAGGGGTATTTCAATGTAATATCTGTTATTGTTTGTCAAGAATATTAATAATATTGTCATTAAGTAATATTTAGTCCATGACAAAAAACAAGTAAAATATATCTATCAACCTACGTAGTATCTCAATGAATATATTCTATCAGTATACAACAGAATTTTAAAAAATAATAATTTTACTTCATCACCATGTTCAAATGACAAATAACAGTTGCATTGATGGCCAAAATCGTAACCTATTTAACATTATTATCTACATGGAAACACAAAGCATGGTATCATAAAAGATCAGCTCGCTTTTATGCTGCACAACCAGTTATGACAAAGCGAACCCTTCGGCCGTCTCTTTTGTCTCTTAGATCAAGATAGACGCGTAAAATTTGATACGGGAATTATTTTATTGGATTCAACTCGCACGTGCGCGGTGTGACGAATCCGATAATGTTCCGGGGACTACGGGACAACGGAACAATTACATTCCACATTCACAAACCTACAATGACATGACTACACCAGTACAAAGCTGACAATCCGACAAACATGACAAATTTTTCAATTTGTGACAAAAAGGAAAAGTTAACGTTAATTGTCACAACTGTAAGCGTTGTGACAAATTCGTCAGCTTTAGACATTAGTCGGATCGTCAGGTTTAGGAAATAGGGCCGTGGTAGTCTAACACGTCGGGGTTTCGGAGTCAATCACAATTACATCGGTTTGCGGCATCGGCAAAAACGAAGCGAGGCGAAGCGCCCTCGGCCGCCTTGACGTCGCGTGCGGGCTCCCCTGATCCCCCTGGCATTTAGACACGGATATCGGTTTTTCAAGCGAAACAAAGTAATTATTAATAGTACATTACTGCATCGGTGTAACGCTTCCCCCGAGACTCGTGGTGCCTTTCGTCGCGAACAAAAGACGATCGCGAACAAAAGGTGCTCCACTCTTTTTTGTAGACTGTTCTATTGTATAGAGATGAAATTGACATAAAAATTATTAAGTTATCTATATAAGATATCATGGCCGTTGCCAATTTCTTTTGTTGAGTTAGTAAATGTATTTTAGTATTAAAAACTCGCAAATATTTCTATAACCCTGTAGTCCAGGTGGTTGCTGTCTGCGAAGTGAGCGGTTTCGGGTTTTAGGTACGGGAAGACTGGAGTAGACATATGTATATAACAAATGAATGGTTGTTCTCGGGTTATGTGTGTTATTTGCATTTTCTATTATCCATACCCGCGTCAGGGAATTCTATACTCGATGCAAATTCGATTTGAAAATTTTAATAACAAACCGTTGCCTAGCAACCTGTGACAAACAGGAGAATTAAACTTTTTGTTGGTTTATCAGTTGCTAACTCTTTTGTACCATTACTTAAAACCTTTTACTTGTAAATCATGCTATTTGCTTGGTAACAAATGCATAAAGCGTATAAAAACGAAAATCAATAAATTATGAAAGTATACAACAAAATATTTCCATACACATAAAGGTTTTTAACTCTTTGATGTAATTAAGGATGTCAGAGTATGAATTTGTGAATAACATCATTCACAAATGTGTGTTGTAATTTTTTTGTGTGACTGGAATGACTATATTTCATTATTTGTAGTGTTCTTTGATCTTTCTTTCAATACTTAGTGTAATAACTAATTTTCGAAATATAATGAATAGTATAGTGAAAAGGCCTACGAAAGGTTATTTACGGTTTATTTACATTTATTCCGGATCGAAGTTGCACCGAGTATAGTATTGAGTTATTTGCAGCACATAATTACTCCGGAAGCGTTTTAGACCAATTGATCCCAGGTCGAAATGCACAATTGGGTCAATACAAGAACTTCCAATATACTGAGCGTCCTTGGCATAAAGTCAATGAAATTAAATATTCCAAACGATAACCCAGTTATCGTGTATAAGTTGCAAGTACTTGGCATCCCTCACGGCAGCGCAGCGCGGCGCGGGCTAGTGCCACTTGCCCGCCCGTCACCATCGCACGTAAGCTTCAGTTCGAGTTTCTTACGCACGCACGATTTGTTTTACGCACATTTTAAGTTTACACTTTTTACTAAAGATATTGTCTTCAGTAATTGTTTCATACAAATGGTTTGTTTTGGATTTCGATAGTGTTATAGAAATTTCATAAGTAAATTGTATTTGGAAACTTTCGCATTTGGAAATTTGTTGAAGAATTGACTGCCACATTGTCAGTCAATTCTTTAAGAATTTTGATTAGAAAGTCGATTAATTTAATTGCTCCTTAGTAGATATTGTACTGAGGAACGATTTAAGTAACCATTAACGACTCTGTAGCGACAGTTAAAGTTACTTCTATGTGTTTTATGATTAGTACAAAGCTTTGTATCTTATGGTAGATATTATAGCAGCAATCTTTGTTGCAGCATTTGCCAAGAAGAATAGAAAAGTGATGTTTCGAAATCAAATGTTGGTGTTATAACAATGAGTTTATTTGTGGATTTGCGTCAAATCAAATCCTCAGTAACAAATCTTTCGGAAATGGTTGACAAAATATCAACTTCTGTTAACAAAGAAAAGGAGGAACGTAAAAAAAGCGTTGACCTGCCCTGTTACGGCAGCTCCATTTACAAACCGACGACTTTGGGTTTTGGTGTGCGTTTTTCTCAAAGCCAAGAAGATATATACCAAAATATGCCGTCATCGAGATTGCGAACCCATATGTCATTACCAAACTTGGGCAAAGCCGAGGGTTACGATAAACATTCAGGATCAAAGTCCGAACGTGCTAAAATCTTAGAAATCGACGACGAAAACCAAAAACAAGTCGTGCAATTGTCTGCCGAAAGTATCAACGATTGGATACTTGCAACTTTGCATAAACGCCCGCACTTCGACGATAGCGGCGACACACATCCGATGGACTTTGTAGAAAACGCAAAATATTACATTTCTGAATTAAGCATCCCTGCTGATAAACAACTTCCTTTTATTATATCCTGCCTTGACGGGGTACCGCTCATGTGGGCCCGTTGTTTCCGAAATGAATTCAAAGATATGGAGAGCTTTTATACTGCGTTCGAGCAAGAGTTTTGGGGGCCGGATCGGCAGAAAAATATCCTATACGATTTGAAGTTAGGCAAATACGACGAGTCACGTATGAGTATGTCAGAATATTTCTTGCACAAGGTGTCGAATTACAAGCATTTAGTTCCTCCACCGTCGGATTTGGAAATAGTATATTCTTTAGCGGCGCATTTTCCAACAGCTGTGGAGTTGGAATTACGCCTGACACCGAAACCTAGCTTACGTGAAGCGTATGCTGTGCTGCGCCGACGAGAAGGGGAGGCGACAGACTTTCTTCCCAACTACTTGTATGAAATGTGTAACGCTTTTTATCGCGGCGTTCGTCCGGATTCCGCCCGACGGGCCGAGTGCTCTCTCTCCACACAAATTAACGAACAGGATACCAAAGAGAATAAAAAATAGAATTTAAGGACCTCCTAAAATTTTACACTGTTTTTTGATCTCAATATTGTTATGTTAGACTCACCCAATTTTACCTTGTAATAAATGTTTATTAATGAGTAGAGTTATTACTTTTTACGTACCATAGTTAGTAACAGTTTCTAATAATATTTTACTTTTACTTTTTAAGCATTTGTATAATAGTGAAAATTATATAAATCAGGTTGGAAAGCAGAGTAACAACCGCGACACCGTTTCGTTGTCTCAACAAAAACCTTTACAGTGCATACAATTTTGATAAAATAAATGAAAATTGCTTTAGTCCATTTTATACCCTTTTTATTTAACTTTAACTTACACTGCAAGTGTATGTTTGTATATTAGTATATTTGTTTTTTATTCATAAATCTTGCAAGTTTAATTAGACCCATTTCCTTTTACACTAGGGGGCTAAAATTTTGCATATTGCGTTAGTTCAGATGATTATATATTTTTATGAGAAGCATTACTGGACACGTTCAGGTTTGGCTCTAGACCAGGGAACTCTTCAACGGTTACACACAGTTATTAATTTTTTTGTATTTCTTTGTATCAAGGTTTGTATCAAGCTTGTCTTTTTAAATAAATATTTTACCAAATTTGTTATAACGGTGAATGTTAATGAGAGTAACAATTTTGAAAGTCCGTTGGGTATATAGGTAAATACTCAATGCTCGTCTATATGTAGATGTACTAGCCATAGACGTATCATCACTATTTAGTATTGAGCTCTATACCGTGTGTAATAAATGCTTAATTCCCGTGGCGTCTGCCATGGGTGCACAGGAGTTGCGGTTTTCTCTTGCATCTATCTACCAGCTATCGATGTAATATCTACTTCCTTATACTATATGCGTAGCTATATACATATAAATTTATCATATACTTTTTAACGCGTTCCTAGTACATTAATGAATACTCTATTTTGAACACGTCAACGTACTTTGACTCTATTTTCGTAGCATTTGTGTTAGTTGGCCATCTCTTGCATACCATTAGAAAAGAAAAAAAAACGTTTCTCCTTCAAATTCGGTAGTCTGTAGCTTTAGTTGAAGACAGTGTTCATATGCCATGGCCATTTACAAATAAATAGTATGTTAAAAAGAATTCGTATATTTAAAAATAGAATCACTGTTTATGTTTTTTTTTATTAGAGCCTTGCACGAGAGCGAAGGCAACTGGACTGAGAGCGAGTGTTTGGAGGCGCGTCGCACTGGCGCGTTATGGAGCGGGCAGGCGCGTGTGTGCCGCCGGCAGCCCGCCGCCATGCCGCACGTGGCGGCCGCCGCGCGTCTCGCCCGCGCCGCCTGTCTCGCCGCGCACGAGGGCGAGCGTTGGAACTGCTCCTCCATAGAACTAGCACCCAAGTTCACGCCTGACTTATTGACAGGTTAGTGTTCTTTGATTATTTACTTGTTTTATGTTAACTTACACAAAATTATACCAAATATCCTGGCTTACTTCGATTGTAATTGTGATTGCCCAACAGCAACATTGGACGCGGTCGGACGATTAATGTGTAGTCGTTAGACGTTAATCGTAGTTATACAATTGTAGCCGTTAGTTAGACCATTGTAGCCTGTGGTAGGTAAATGTTATATTTACAAGTCACTTTCTACCTACTATAGGTAGTTTTAAAAGGAACACTCATAATGTGCTGGGTACTAAGAAAATCGTAATCTTGTTAATGTACGTGATTTAAATCAACTTCTCTCACAAACTAAATAAAACCGACTATACAGTGAGTTGAAATAAAGATTATGAACCAAGAATGAAAAGAAAAAAAACTAACCAAGTGAGTAAGTTAAAATAAAAAGTATCTGCAAACCGTCCAGTGCAGCACAGCCTTAGATTCTTTGAATTAAACAGACTCTTTTTATGAAAGAGACGTTTGTTCTGTAAATAAATAACCGAACAGTACACGGAAAACTTATTAACATGTTAGGAAATTCCGGAACTTTTTTGCCGGAACCTCGAACATTGTGTGGTACGAAATGAAATAAATATTACCCGGAGTTTCTCTATGATGTATGTGTTTAAGTTGAAAGTTTTACTGCCGCATTCAGAATTGTTAATGATTACTTAAATCGTTCCTAAATCTCTACTAAGGAGCGAATAATAAATATATAACTTAAAATCTAAGTGTATAACTTAAAATCTAAGTGTATAACTTAAAATCTAAGTGTATAACTTAAAATAGTAACTCAGTACATATAAACTGTTTGCTTTGTGGCTATACTTATTACACCCACATTAAGACACATTCCTGTTCATCACAGAAAAGTTTGTCCTGGATGGGAATCGAACCTACAAACCTCGGCGTATCAGTCAGGGTCATCCTTAGACCAGGGTTTCTCAACATTTTTGGAGTCGCATCTCCCTACCGACTTGCGAATATTTTCACGCCTGCCCTAACAAATCTTAAGTAATTCGTGAGTGTTTGGTTGGAGTAAAACAACATATTTTTTATTATATTTAGTATATGTAACTTATTACAAAAAATTTAAATGTATGTACTAAGTAATGTGAAACCATTTTTTTATCAAATATTTGACGCCTCCCCTGAAAACCGGACATGCCCACCAAGGAAGACGCGCCCCACTGGTTGAAAAACCCTGAACTAGACCAAAAGGCCAGTCTAGTTTCTTAGGAATTAGCATTCCTGATTAGCGAAACGAGAGTAGGTACACACATCACACTGGACATGGAAACTCCATCCTCTCCCTAGTCTTAGGTGTACCTTCACTGTACCATCAGACCGATAGCTTAGTGAAGCGATGAGTCAAAACCAGTTTCATATTATAAATATAAAATATAACAACGATCTCTGGACAAGTCACACACGGCCATCTGATCCCAAACTAAGCGTTAGCTTGTACTATCGTGATCAGACAACTGATAAACATGCATATATATTTTTATATACATACTTATATAGATATTTACACCCAGACACACAGAACAAACATTCCTGCTCGTCACAGAATAGTTTGACCTGGGTGGGAATCGAACCCACGACCTCCGGCTAGCAGTCAGGTTCACTAACCACTAGACCAACCGGCCTGTCAAACATTGTACATATATATTATTTCCAAAGTACAGCCGTAGTAAGTATTATTATAACTAGGCGTAGGTATCGATTTCTTTTCATTACTTTCTTTTCAAGTAGTGCAGAAACGTATCCCATTCTATAGAATAAGAAGTTCCGACAGTGAAAGATAAGGAAAGCCAACTTTTCTGAGTGTTTTAAATCAGTTCCATTGTGAGGGCGGCGGCGCGGCGGGGTGACGACTTTGCCCTTCCTTCCACAGTTCCAGCCGACCAAGGACCACTCATGCACGACTGTGATTCCATAGTTATACGAAATTATAAATCTGCAGAATCTGCTTCCTTCGCTTCAGAAGAATCAGTTTGCTGAAAAAAAGTAGTTATTCTGACAGGCCGGTTGGTCTAGTTGTTAGTGAACCTGACTTCTACACCGGAGGTCGTGGGTTCGATTTCCACCCAGGTCAATTTTTTCTGTGATGGGCAGGAATGTTTGTTCTGTGTGTCTGGGTGTGTAATAGAAATATCTATTTAGGTATGTATTTAAAAGTATATACATGTATGTTTATCAGTTATCTGATCACCATAACACAAGCTAACGCTTAGTTTGGGATCAGATGGCCGAGTGTGTGTTGTCCAAAGAAGATATTATTATTATCATCATTGAAAATCATACCAGTGCTACTACTGGGCTCCGGGCTATTGTCACAATGTATCAGGAGTACACTTCATACCCCTTTGAGAACTTGATGGAGAATTCTCAAGACTAGGTTTCCTCACGACGTTTTCTTTCATCATAGCAAATGATAGTCAACTTCTGATACAACTTTGAAAATCAGAATCACCTTTAACCTGTTCCTTTTCGAAAGACCAATGATCAAACCTACCTAGCTATCAGTGGCTTAAAAGGTACAGAACCCACAAAACGCATATCAGACCCATGAGGAAGATTCTCAATCAAAAATGATAATGTATGTACATACATAAGTATGTACATTAATTAAATGTAATCAGGCTACCTCATCTCAATTATCTGATACCTCTGAATGTACAATTTAATTTCCTATGTTGTTTTACTAAATTGAAAATCCTTACAATTAAATCGAATAAAACCCCTCAAATAGCGAATCACCCTAGATAGTTTATTATAATTGGTACACACTATTTCTCGCTCAAATTAGATTTTATTTGTGTAGCCTAAGTCAATAATAAAATTGTATTCGTTATCACAAAGTCAAAGTCTAAAATATTTTATTTCATCATGGGAACATCGAGCTCATTTAATGAAAGTCAGAAGATTATACACAATATTTATAAATTCTTACTTCCTCTTTCAGAGTGCAGAAGAATATGTGATTTAACATTATTATTCAAGATTGCTAGTTACAAAATATATTGTCCAGAACTATTAAGTCTCATTCAACTTCGTGTACCCAGATCTAATGGAGTACCTGCTCCCGCTACGACATGTTACTCTCGCTACATGTTACTCTCGCTACATGTTACTCCCACTCCATGTTACTACCGCTAAGACTACGTACAGGCATTCGTTTCTTTTAAGAGCAAGCAAGTCTCTAAATATTACCATACGAAACATACTCGACCTCTCTAGCACCAATTTAGTGGAGTTACGACGTAAGTTAACCCTGAACTTTTTTCTTCGATATAAATACACGATTTCTTTTCATTTCATTCTTCATTTTATTTTTAATTCTTTGTATTCGACCTATCTGTGAAAACTTGATTGGCTATCCTGTTTTACTTACAATTTAACATAGTATAATAATATAGTTGTATGTTTTCCTGTAAGGAATTAAATAAATAAATTATACCATACTGTAAGCCCTACCATTCCTTAGCTCAGTATTATAATAATCTTACTTTTCTTTCTGTTTCGTATTATAATAATCGATTCTCTAGTTTAGGGCATGAAACGGTAACAGAGTTACTATCGCAGTTATAGTATTACTAGTGTCCGCCCGCGGATTCGTCTGTTTGGTAGGTACATTGATAAAAAGTAGCCTATGTGCTAATCTAGACTATAATCTATCTCTATGCCAAATTTCATCCAGATCGGTTTAGTAGTTTTTGCGTGAAAGAGAAACATCCATCCATCCTCACAAACTTTCACATTTATAATATTTGTAACTGCCCGCGGCTTCGCCCGAAATTATAGTAAGTTCTGTGTTTTATTCCAGATCATAATCTATCCCCGTGCCAAATTTCATTAATTTCCATTCAGTATTTTTTGCATGAAGGAGTAAGAAACATCCTTGCATCCAATTATCCTTCCATCCTCACAAACTTTGACAATTATAATATTAGTAAGATTACTCATGCCACAATACAACTTCTTACTCCTAAGAATCTCGACACCATCGAAGACTTCATCGCCACTTACCATCAGGTGGGATCGAAGTCAAGCGCTAACTTATCTAAGATAAAAAAACACTGCAGACGCTGTAGCGGTTTCCCTTGTCTTTTATTAAGCGTACCGCTAGGGAATGGAATAATTTGCCTGCGTCGGTGTTCCAACCTAAGTATGATATGGGAGTCCATCAAGAGAAGAGTGTACAGGCATTTACTAAGTTAACGTATCCAACATCTTAGACATCAACACTTTCCATCATGTGGAATCGATGTCAAGCATTCACTTATATTGTATAAAAAAGACGAACAGACAATGTTGCCATACTATAAAGATTATGAATATACTTCGGACACCTAAAAAACACCTAAAAAACTCCTAAAATTAGTAACACTATGAATTGAACTAGATATAACTACACTTGGTAGTTACGATTTTGTCTATAGCTTCAAGCCAAACTTTCTGCCATTGAGGGAAATTTACTGAGAATTTGAAAGGGTCGCTTTTGGGTTTATCTGCAAAAAAGGTGAGGTTCTGACGCTTGTCAGTGCCCTAAGGTTCATTGTAAAGGAGTGAATAGAAAATATAAGATATTAAATGTTTATTTTTACTAATTTTCTTATGCTTACTAATATTTTAAGTGTGACTTAAAATCTGTCTGTGACCCTTTCAGGCCTAAATTATTACACCGATTTTGATGAAACTTAGTACAGAGGTAGAATAGATAGACAGACGTAGTGACATAAGGCTTGAAGAGAATGAAATGGTTAATTAAGGTTTTTGATTACCGAAGACTTATATTATGAGCATAATACTTTGGATTCGTGTTGGTGGTGTGGTGGTGGTATGGTGGTGGTGTGGTGGTGGTATGGTGGTTGTGTGGTGGTGATATGGTGATGGTGTGGTGGTTGTGTGGTGGTGGTATGGTAGTGGTGTGGTGGTGGTGTGGTGGTGGTGTGGTGGTGGTGTGGTGGTGGTGTGGTGGTGGTGTGGTGGTGGTGTGGTGGTGGCGTGGGACCACCACACGGACGTCACCGTGGAAATAGCTATTAGTTATATAGTTTATATTTGGGAAGCATTAACTATTTACATTATATAATTTATAAGTAAACCCATTTTGAGGCTAATAAAGCAACTTGGTTCAAAGACATTTGGCTATATTAGGACAGTCTTGAATATTATATAAGGAATAACGGGAGTTCTAGATTCAAATTCTCGCATTATAATTTTTAAAGTTTTTTGTGTATTAGAAATTTATTATCAGTTGCTTTAGTGGAGGAAATTCCATCTGAAAGTTCTCCATTAAATACTCGAAGATATGTGAAGTGAACCAGTTAATTACAATCGATATTTTGTCACACTGAATGAACTGCGTCCCGAATTGGTTCGCACAGAATACCAGCGCTATGGTTCTGCTATAGCTGTAGCTGAGTGCGATCCATTTCTTACTATAACAATATTATATTGCACCAATATTATATGTCACCTAGTACTGGAAGCAATTTCTGGAATAAACCACGGGTTCCCAATCTTTTATAAATAATATATAAGTTTAGTTCAGTGGCGCATATATAAGTTTAGTATTATGTCACGGCGCCCTAGCTAGCTATTTCAAAAAACACATAGTTCAATTTAGACTTTCTTGAAAAGAAATAGGTACCTACAATAATAGTAATTAGGTTAATGGATTTGTAACAAAAATTAAAATATCTACAAAATAAACTTGCCTTTTTTATTAGGAAAGACTTGAAACAGAAAAAAACAAGAAAGACTTAAGATAAACAAAAACAAAATACCCGTTTACTTTCTACGGCGCACACTTTGGGAACCCATGGAATAAACGTTTTTTTTTTTATTTCTTTTAGTTTGCCCTTAGCCAGCGTGGGATATTACTGTCCCTGCCACCCACTTAGTAAAATTAAATCCTTGCTCAAACATTTGCCATCTACCAACCACAACCGGGACTGATAGCTTTACATGCCCTCCAAAGCACGGAAACGTCTGAAAAATTTTTTTACTACTATTTTTTATACACATTAAAAGTTAATTTTTGACTACAGGCCCACCTGATGGTAAGTGGCGATCTAGTCTTAGATGGTAAAACGCATTAACTTGGAAGAAGCCTATTCACTCTCGCCTGAAGTTACCTACATAACACTGTTCCTCATACCGACCGCGCCTACTATTGCTTAACTTTATCAATGACTTACAATCGAAAAAGCCACTGCGTTATGAACGCTTCACTTAGTAAAATTAATATGCAGTGATGTTTCCAGTGATTATGGAGTCCAGAAAGCGTCCTGCAACAGTTTTAAGTTCGTTAGATGCAGGAGTACAGGTCTAACCTACAGGTCTTACCGGACCAACACTAGATCACACATAATAAAACCATAAATATTTTGACACTCCAATATCAGTATCAAATCCTTTATCATGTGTACCGCGAAAGACTGGAACAAGTTGCCTGCGTCGGCGTTCCCGGTGAAATATAAATGTCTTCAAGTCAAGAGTGAATAGGTTTCTACTAAGTTAGTGCGCTTTACTATCGAAGACTTCATCACAACATACCATTCGGTGGGATCGTAGTCAAGCGCGAAATTGTATAAAGTAAAAAAAAATCTAAATTTACACATTTTTACACATGAAAATTGATGACACTGTTAGAAACACCTGTTTCAAACTCCGTCGAGTTTTTAACAAAACATGTTCTGTGTGCGAGTAATGTCCGCTACTGTCATACGCAGCGCGTGACGTGATAAATGACGTCATTCATTCACTTACACCTTTACACAATTCACCGCATATCACCATTATTATTTGCATAGTTTGCATGTTGTTACAAATCAACAAAATATGAGTTACATATTTTGTTGTTACTGAGTCTCTATTTATAAATAATGCAAGCTGTATCCGACGAGCGTCGCTTCGCATCAACTCCATGTGTCCGATCCATATAATTTTAGTACCAAAACCTATTCCAAAGGAATCTGAACAAAGTTCCTAAAGATGTCAGTACTCTATCTCCTGCAAGTTCTGAGTCTATAAAGGACAAACAAATGAACAAGTATTCACTTTTATATTTTTTAACTAAAGCCACATTTAAGGGATTTCAAAAAATTGGAAGAAATTTACAATTCCACTGTCGTAACATTCTTCCAAAAAGGAAAAAGTACTACACATGTCCGACTGTATAACTTCATCTTTAAATATATATATATATGGAAATATATTAAACATTATAAAATAATTGATATTAAAAAAATATATAAACCGAAATAATCATTTTAATTATATAATAATAAAAATAATTAAAATTCTAAAATAATAAAAATAAATGAAGTCGGATGCGCTTAATTAAAGGACTTCAACTCATTGATGGCCCACTACTAAGCACGAGTCTCATCATACTGAGGAGGCCTAGAGGATACTCCGCCACGCTGCTCCAATGAGGATTATTGTAGGGATTAGTGGCCAACCATAGTGTCGGAAGTTTTATATTATTCTAATAATATCACTTCATTTATTCTTTATGTTTTGAAGTCAGTTTACATTTTTTAAAAAGATTATTATTGAGTACTTTTGGCTTACTTTTCAAAAAACTTGGCAACTAGAGTCAACCTTCTTCCCAACTGCGACCTCTGGTGCCTAACTTAGTCAATAAATAAGATTCGACACAAGATTAAAGAAATAACTAATCCATTAACTAATAATTGAACTAATAACATATAAGTTAGTTGTGGTCACTTGGTATGATGGTATGGTGTTCAGGTCGTGACCAAGCAATATATGAAGTAACTTTGATCAGTCTTCGCGAGTATGAGGGAACACAAATGATGCAGACGAGATTTGATTTAATACTCTTTTTATTAGTGAAAATATTACGCTATCACACATATTAATGCGTCCGTGTTACATTGTCGTAATCGCATGTTATGTTGGTTGATCAAGTGCAACAACATTCATTTTCTGCTACAACAAGTTCTAGATCTTTGAGTGCTTAAAAAATGGGCACTATTTACATGGTAAGTGTACCTTACAAGACACGAGTGTACTTATAGAAATTGATTCCCCCTACCCCCTTCTACAGTCGAACAACTTGGCGCACTACAGATATCTTTTACTATGGAAATCCCTTCAGTACGGACGACACGTTTTGCCTTCTCTTTTGTATGGCTTACCGCAAAGGATTGGAACAAACCTTTTTTTATGTGACAAGCAGGCAAACGAGCAAACGGGTCACCTGATGGTAAGTGATCCGCCCATGGACGTTAATAACAGCAGTCGGATGTTTTACTAACGCGTTGCCTGCCAGGAAGGAAGTGATAGGACCACATACGCGGGGAAGAGAAAGAAACATGGGAAGCGGTACATTGCTGAACCAACCAGAATCAATTACGACGGCAACTGACCCCAGATACACCAACAACATCCCACTTCATATCGGGTGACAGAAGAAGAATGGAAAGGAGGATGGATGAAGGGCAGGGAGAAAAAGAGGAGAAGTGGCTCTCAAGCCTTCAGCTGGAACACGACGAATCGTTTGGCGGCTGATTCAAGTAAGAGGGTGGTAGCCAGCCAGACGGGCTTTACAAAAAGATAATAATGCTTCCGTGAAGCCCTACCGCAGAGCTGGCTTCTGTACGCCTTTTACGACACCCTAGTAGGCCAGCATGAAATTGGGGTTTGTATTCTAAGCCGCCCCCACACGGCTATCTGCCTGCATCCGTATCTCTACCCGAGTATAATATAGGTATCTTCAAGACAAGAGTGAATATGCTTCTTGACAGGCCGGTTGGTCTAGTGGTTAGTGAACCTGACTACTACACCGGTTCGATTCCTACCCAGGTCAAACTTTTCTGTGATGAGCAGGAATGTTTGTTCTGTGTGTCTGGGTGTGTAATAAAAATATCTATTTA
>DWJZ01002171.1:0-20281 GCA_018249125.1 Asbolis capucinus
TGAACTCTTATTTTATTGAAATTAATTATATCAAGTTAATTATAGCAGTATTTGATTTTACACTAAGTCTCAGGTAACCTTGATAAATAAGTGCAGCAAAAGCTCAGATTTGGTATATATTTCTTCTCCTTACATTGTACATGTCAGCGGTCCTAATGATATGATGATTTAAAATGTTGAGGTATTGGCACTACGTCAATAAACGTTAAGATGAAAAATTCGAGATCGGTGAGAAAAAAACTCACACCCATAGGGCGGGAAACCGAACCCCTTGGTCGTAAAATAAAACAAGGTTGTATTTTATCTACTAAATGAAACTGCACATATAATTTAGATAATATATTTTATTTTTATAGAATAAAGAGTATTTTTATAATACTTTGCCTCAATATTTTAAACACACCACAATATACAAGGAAAGCGTATACAAATCATTATTTTCATATCCATCGCTCGCAAGGATTATAAAAACAGTAGATATAATACTATCTAATATCTCCATCAAGACTACAAAATACTTTTAAAACTATTTAGAAAGGAGTTATTAATGATATCTATACTTCACACGCTTTCAAATTTAAAACAAATCATACGAGCTATTACATAATGTTATAATTTTTTTTTTTGTTTCAAAGACTATTTAATAGAAAGTGAACACAGTAACTTACTGGCATTAGTTACTAACTGCGGGACTCAGTCTTTAATAGTTATTTTAAGCACTCCTTAATACAGATTATGTATTAAGGGGCAATTAAGGAAACCATTAACAGCTAAGTGCTGCATTAAATCTGGGAAATAAATGAAGTTAAATAATACATTACTAATAAAGTTTCTTTTGATATCAATATATTAAAAGAACGATATTTTGATATCATTATATTAAAAGAAAACTTTTTACGAAGTACTTGTCTGTGTATGTATTTAATTTGTAACATGCGGACACTGATGTCCACGGACATTTCTTGCTCAACATGAACCCTATCACTAGAGAGGTATCTTATAAATAATATTTTTTATGGGATAAGCAGGCAAACCAGCTGACAGGTCACCTGATGGTAAGTGATCACCGCCTTGCATGGACATTAACAACACCAGACTGCGATGTTACTAACGCGTTGACTGCCAGGAAGAAAATAATAGATCGCATTGCACACGCGGGGAAGAAAAACAAACAAGAGAAGCAGTATATTACTGAAGCACTGGAATCAATAACGACATAATGACCCCAACCAACATCACACCGTTTCAGGACAAATTATAGAATAAGAATGAGAAGGAGGATGACAAAACAACAACAATAATAAGTCAATATAATCCTCATTGTGTCAATCAAACACAGGTCTACGTCCTCGCACATCACAGGACTAAACATTAAACCAAGTTAACGCGATCTTCACTCGTCTCTATTGATACTACTCAATAAGGTTGGATATTTAGTTTCCATTAAAATCGACGACGCATCACGATTTTTTGGTGGTTGGCGGTGGCGGTAGGAGACTAATTACAATAATTGGGAATAATTATCATATGATAAGGCCATTAGGTAGCCAGTACATAAGCCAACTCTGCGACACCTTCATTCAATCTTCGAGTAACCCCATTGAATTATTCAAACAATTATTATGTTGAAATTATTTAAATAAGACTTTATTACGGCGGTATAAAAATCATATTATAATCGAATACACTCCAACTCACTTCGTACAAACTTGATAGAATGTGTAGTTAACAAAAGTACAGAGACACGTACATTTAATACACGATAAAAATAATATTAAAGCTGCAAAAAAAACTGGGTACATAGTAGTTCTGTTCGCAAATGTGAGGTTTTTTTTCACAAGTAATTTTTTTTTTATGACAGGTATTTAAACAACTTAATTTTAAATTTAATATATTAAAATAATTTTTTATCTAAAATACTTGTTTCCTACAGTTTTCTCAAAATTCTGACATACATATAATTTATGTAAATACATTTTTATTGCACGAGGAAGACACAATACAAGTCCACACAAGTTTATATCATTAAAACTGTATTTAGTGAAGTATATGTAGCATTATTCTAAAATGATATAATTTAGTACAATATAGTTAAAAAAACAGGTACCACTCAGTTTAACGTCATTTTTATCTTCAAGTCCATTTTCCAGCAACTGTAACATTATGAATAGATTTAAAAAAAATGTTGGCCAGCGAGGTTTAGCAGCTAGGCTCCCTAATATTTAGGTACTACGTGCTATTATGTATATCTTACTTGTTATTTATTACTTACTTAATTGTTATGTCATTGTTTATAAACATTAATATCAATATTTTTGTAATGCTTTAATAATAACATTATATGAAGAAAAAATAAAGAAAAACTACGGCTCAAATACAAAATTTTTGTATTAGTTACAATCGGACACATAGGCAATCCAAAGAAGTAGCCAATAACAGCATTCACTACAAGGCGCTATCAGAAAAATACAGCTTATCCCACTTCTTACATAATAACGAGACGCGTAATCTAGTCCAGACTATACAGTACAGTAAATAATCTCCGATTATCAATAGACCAAGTTTTTTCCAAATAATATTATAACTCAGGAATATGTCCCAAGTACTTCAGAGTTTATGTACATCCTCTATGATGCGCGACAATCATTTGAATTGTCCACTTTAAAGTGAAGTACTTAATACCAGACTGATCTACTCTTTTAAATATTTGTACATACAATATATGGACTATATGTTACTGTTTTTCACAATAATGGTATTATTACAGAGTGCTTAAAGTGTCTGTTTTTTCGTGATTAAAAACCTGAATAATAGGAATGGCACTGACCATAATCAACAACTAAAAGCGAGATGAATAAAATATGAATTCTATACATTCATTCTCATGCAGAAAAGATTAAACAAAGTTATAACTGGTTATAACCCAAAGTTTACTGATATTCCATCATTCAAGCTTCCTTCTCTTACTTTCGTCTGTTTCATTATCATTCGAGGCTCTCTTCTTACTTTCAACAATGCAAGTCTTTGATAGATTACTGAGCTGCCGTATCTCCTTGGTGATTCCACGGATTTTGGCCAAAGTACACTGGTTTCTGGAGCGAGGGCTGTGGGTAGCAGCTGATGTGGATGGCACAGCGATGTACTGGATTTGAGATGACTTGGGTTCACTGTCCTCAGAGAGACTTGGCAACTTGATCAGTGGCTTGCGTGGCTTGATATTTGGCATCACTGAAACAAACCAAGAAATATCTTAAAATATATTAAAAAACAAGACCGAAATCATTATACTATATTAACGACGAAAAAGAATAAAGGCGTAACTTTAAGCCATTCATAAGAGTCACGCCCTTATTGTTTTCACTATAAGGGCGAAAATCTAATGAGTTACTTTAAACAGTTCGCAAGTTTACTGTTCCCTCGTCGATATGGAGACAAAATAAGGAAAACATTAGTGTTTGCACGGGACTACGTCCGCATGGAAAGGTTTTCATTTTTATCTTTACGCAGACCAAATTTTCAGTTAAATACAGAAACTATAACGCTTAAAACAAAATAAACTAAATGATTAAACTCTCACATTTACTGGAACTCCGTTTTGATGTTCCAATTGGTAGAACGGACAAGTCCAACTTGATCTGGCTGCTGAAATGTCTCGCGGGAGCTGTTGAACCTTCACTGGAAGCTGCAAAATAAATATCCAAACAGCGGTATATAACGACAATATGTCATAATGATACTCGTGCTCTCCCGCGGCTTCACCTGCGTGGTATATTGATTAAAAGTAGCCGAAGTATTATTCCAGACTATAATCTTTCCTTCTTACAAATTTCATTCACATCCGTTCAGTAGATTTTGCGTGATAAACATCCATTCTTCCATCAATCCCTCCTCACAAACTTTCGCAGTAGGATTAATGACATTACATCAAATTTTTTCAGCACATAACATTTTATGACAATGATGTTAACCTATTTTAGTTAAATAGGCTGACAGTTATGTATCACATTGAGGCGAACTAGAATGCTAACCAAAATCCCACGCTGACAAACTACAAGATTGTAAGAGTTAATAGAAATTATCTGTTTGGCGCGAAAGAATAATTTTGATTAAGTTATTATTGCTAATATTATTATCTATTTTGTCGCGCCCCTCTGGCTAGCTACCACCCTTTTACTTCAGTCAGCCTCCAAACTATCCGTTCTGTTTGATCTGGGGTTTGAGAACCGCCTCTCTTCCTGTTTTCCTCCCGTTTTTTAGTCTTCCTCCTTCCCATTCTTGTTCTGTCAACCGCTGCAGGCAAAATGTTAGTAACACTGTTGGCGGCGGTGATCATTTACCATCAGATGAACCGTCTGCTTAAAAAGAATAAAACATAAGTCAATCAAAAAACACAGTTAAAGCATTACAAAAGATCGGCCGTAATCGTTTTAGACCACGCGTCTGTCAAAAGGTCTCTGTCTGCGCTAGTGTGAACGGACGCACGGTCGAACGTGGGGCGACGACAAGGGTTCCGATTTTTTTAACGGATCCCTAAAAATACCTCTAATGGAGTTACGCTTTGAACATAAATATTTTTAGGAACCTGCACAAAGAAAGACAGAATAGAGAGAGCAGAAGACTGCTATAGCACTTAATTTTTTATATTCAAAATGTCTCCGAGATTCACTTTGATAACATCAACAAGAAGAATTATATTATTGTAGTATTTTTTTTACTGTTTAAAGACATACCTTTCCCTCCAACTGCCTGGTTGGTGTGTGTAAGCTCACTGTACTTTATATCGCAGTCTTCTATGCGCTTTTTTAAATCAGCTGTAACAATATAAATAAATGTGCCCATGTAAATAAACTACTACCATAAAAGACTGATAGAGTTGAACAAAAATTGTACGTCAGGCTACAGTATGGCTCGCTAGATGTGGCTCGGCGTATAAATAGTTTGATAATTATGAAATCAATTCTACCTTTTACTCTCATACAGTATATGGCCTACTCAACTATTGTACAAATATGGCAGTTCAGAATTGTAGATGGCGTTAGGCGGCCGTTTGTTCTCATACAGTATCCTGCCAAGTTGTTGGTTTCTACACAGTTGTAAAAATGTGTTCCAAATTAATTCAGTTTATTATTTTTGGTATCGGTGTAAACGTTAATAATTGTAAAGATTATATACAGTTATTGGCAGCGCCATCTAGTTTCATCTAGATGGAATCAATTGACACCTTTCCTAATGGCAAAAACTCAACAGATGGCAATCCTAACCGTTCCACTATAGGCACATTCTGCTTAAGTATCAGCGCCATCTAGATTTAATACATGATTTTAAACTTTTTACGGTGTACTATTTTTAGTCAGTCCTTTAATACATTTCTTCCATCACTCACACAGAACACAATAAATCTAATCCTGACAAAAGAAATGTAAACGTCCAGAACATACCAATATTATTATCCTGGTCTCTTTGTTTCTTCATCAGTTCTCGAATGAACTTCCTCTGACGCCATGCAAGTTTTCTGTAGTCAACCATCTTGGGAGGTCAAAAGGAAATAACAAATTTAAATAATCTATTTGAAACTTATATACTGATAAAAAATCATGTACATAGTAATGGTAATATAAAAATAATATAAAATCGGTTTTTCATAAATTATCTTTCCTCACAACATATCATTACGTTTTTTCGGTCTTTCTGTGCCACAGTAACTATATTATAATTAATTTGTTACGATAATTTAATACCGAAAAACACATAACAATTAAAATGACAATGCAAACTGAAAAACGGCCGATTTGGTTTAAAAGCAGACTATACAGAATAAACGAACTATTGTGAGTATACAGCATGTCAGTAATATTGTTCCGAATCATACTATTGTATTGTAGTTTTATAATAGTTTAATGTAGAATTTTTCGCGTAGCAACTTTCAGTCTGTTTCAAAACGCTTATTATAATTAACTTGGTCTAAATTACCCTTATAGCTTTGTAACCACTTGTTTACTGAATTTCATTTGACACTTTTTATACACGATTTTTTTTACCATAAATTAGCGCTTGACGATCCCACCTGATGGTAAGTGGCGATGGAGTCTTCGATGGTAAAGAGTATTAACTTAGTTAAAGCCTATTCACTCTTGACTTGAACACATTTACATTGTAATCGAACGGGATAACCGACGCGGGTTCTTATCTCTATCGTTCATGTCAAGAACATTAAGAAAACATATACGAATGTATTGAATGAGCTGTAGTAACGCTCCGTATCATATATAAAAATAATGAATAAATAATATTTGAAAAAAGAATATCATAAATAATAAATGAATAATAATAGTTACCTACATAAAATTAAAACAATCTCACCCGTTTGTGAAACATCTTATACTGTGTGGCGAGGTACAGCGACAACTTTGCATTCAGTATAGTCCTGCGTCGAAGGTTTATCATCTCCTGGCGAACAGCTAACGGGACTATAACACCTAGAAAAATCATAATTACTCTAGTTTGTAACGTGTTGCTTGTAATATACAGTACAGGGATTCGATCCGAGAAATTATTGAATACGGCCTACTGCAACAATATGCCATTTAAATAATTAGGTATTTTGTGAGTAATTATCAAACCCGTCGTGATGTGATCGCCTCATTTAGGTCCCAGAACGCGTTCTGGTCACTCTTGATTACCACAACGCGTCATGGTAAATTAGTTATTTACACATTTTGTTCTTAACTGAAGCACAACATGTTATGGTGTATTTTATAGCTAAATTTTAGCTCTATAGTGTACTTTTATTTCTGTAACGCTGTTAAGGCAAAAAGTCACGAATTTCATTATAATGCTATTAGTTATTCTTGTTTTACAATATAATAGATACTATGTATTAGTAAAAATGACCTATCAAAGATCATCATAGTATATGTCTCTACATTGAGTAGATGATTCGTTTTTGTAACTATAAAAAATTATTATATTATTGTATGTATTTTGAAAAGATGTGCTGAGAAGTTTCTTTCGCCGTTACTTCTCCTCTTTATTATGGCACCTTTCCGAAACGGTGGTAGATTCAAAAACTTGTCGTTCACAAGTGTATTGAAAATACCTACATGATAGCTGAAAAACTACTCGGCAGATGGCGCTCAACATTAAGACTAGCTGTGACACGCGGCCGCATTTTTTGACAAACCACAAGACAAGCGCCAGCTTTCAAATAAAATTAGTAGCAGTAATAAAAGAGTTCTCGCGCTTTTATTTATGTCTGTTATAAACCATTACTCACCATGGGAAGGTCTCGGAGCAGGTTGAGCGACCCCCTCCTGCAGCTTCTTGCGGAACGCTGGTGATATCCTGTCGTCGAAGTGCTCAATCGCCATGCTCGATATATCTCGTAACTCTTGTAACACTTCGTGGGCGCGGGGTGGGGTTTTAGATGTTTCCACTATGGTTAGTACGCGTTTAATTTCATCGATGACCTGGAAAATGATTTTTGTAGGTGTACGTTTTTAATATACTCACGTCACGGTTATTGTACTTTTTAGTTCAAAAAAGGTACTCTCGATTTGTTTATTGTTACTCCGAAATATCGAAAAATCGTGATTCCCTATTTACACATTTAATTGTTCTGTAGGTATAATATCTATATATTTTATTTTATATCTTGCCCATTATTTATTAATTAATTAAATCGGACACAGGGATAAGTATATATCGAATCTTAATGTATGTAGTATTACCTTGCCAGGTATAAAGCAGCATATTCCATTGTCTATGTACTTAGAGTAGGTCATGTTCAGCATAGATATACGTGTTTCGATCGAGGTGAGAATGTCGCAATGACGCGCTAATGGGTGGTATCTGAAAATCAACCAATGAACAACGTAGTTCACAGAGTTATTAGTCATTACTTCATATTGTTAGGCACCATAATTAGGAAATGTACCCGAGTTGAGACCCACTTGGCAGAGGGTAATTAATCAGTTCAGTTGTAATAAATCTCAAAATATATTTCAAACTGGACCAGTCATTTTTGTGAGAGATAATTATTTGGGTTTGGCTTGTAATTAGTTTTATATCCATTTTGTTAGCTACTATGGAAAAATTCCCAGCTGTAGTTTATAATAATATTATTTATATTACAAAAATGTATGATACACTCAAAATATGACAATATTTACTATCTAGACATCTGACCATCAATCTATTAAGTCTACTGAAACTTTAATATTTACCGTCTTTCAGATTCTCTACGAGGCAGCTGTGCTTTGACACTCTTCAATGCAAGTGCATGTCGTCTTTCAATCATAAGGAATCCGCGATTTAGCATTCGCATACATATCTCATTGAAGCTCTTTGACACCTGTAATTGACATTACGCAAAATATAATTTTCATTAAACTAATTAATCTGTGTCCATCAGAAGATTTCAATTTTTACAATCCAGTATCAGCATCCAGCCCTCCGGCTGAGAAACTTCAGTTAGGAATATAGGAATGTCAAACAACACCTATGCTATGTACCCTGAGCTTTGTTTTCTTCAGAGAATTTAATGCTTGGCAACAGTCCCAACTGATGGTAAGTGGCAATGGCATAAAGTTTTTGGATGTGCCTATTTAGTAAACGCTCACTCACTAATCTCTCGAAGCCTGCTTAATTATATTATTCTAATACTTCGTAATACATGATCCTGCATCACTGGTAGGTACTTAATGTGTGGCATTTAAAAGAGTACTGAATTATTTACATGAAATAAATTTAGGTTTGAGTTTGAACTCGAAATAAACAGTAAATGTACAATCTTAAATTACGAATGACCTACAAAAATAAAAATGTTTTAATAAAGAAAAGGCTAATGAATCAAGTTAATTGATGATAATAAGCAAATTACTACAAATATTATCTTTACAGCAAAACATATGTACATAGGTTGTTAATATCCTCTGATCCAGAACATTCTATACATTAAGTTATATAAATGCCCTTCAGAATACATTATGAACCATTACATACAGAAGCACAGTATTTACTATCATAACTATCTAGTTACAGTGCATCACTTTAACAAGCACTAAGTTAATATTAATATTTTGGTAGTGGAATTAAACCATAAATAAAACTTATGGTAAAATAAAAAGTTTTGCTATTTTGATTACAGTTTTTTTGTCTAAAGCACGGCGTCATTTGCGACTTAATATTTATATCCTGTTTTCTATTTTCAATCTTTCTTTGTGTTTGTGTGAAACTACAGCTTTTCAAGTAAAATATGAATGGACATGTCGTGATACAAAAAGGGAAGTAATATCTCAAGAAAATGCATTCATGCTATGCAATTTGCAAAGTAAATATTCGCATATTTATTTTGTTTTACTATGATTTTACGTAAGTATATCTACTTACCTAGTACTTTAACTTCAATTAAATATCAATTTAATGAAGTAAATAATATACTTATCACTCATAATTATTAAAGTAAATAAGATGTTAAGGAAATAATAGTTATAATAACAGTCACTTCTATAAATAAAACGAACTTACGAGTCTGTTTCTAGCAATTTCATCGTAGGACAAGAATGAGAAAATGTTCTCGATCATTACAACGGGAAGGCAAAGTAAATCCATTTTTACTTATTTATTTTCACAAAACACTCTAATAGAGAAACACCTTTTATTACACTGAAATAAACCAAAATATTAAAATTATATTTAATCGTTAACATTTAATGTAGGTATGAAAAATATCAAACACGATAATAACCCGATGTTTCTTTTCTTCCTTGTGATTCGAATAGTGTCACTCATTACTGTCACTCTTCACGCCTGTCACATGTATTTGTCAGTCACATATTGGACTGACATATCACCATCATTTGTTATTTTGTACAAATTGTATATGTCATCCATAGACGTAGTAAATAAATTTAGGCCCATAGACGTATATAGTATAGTAACATGGACTTATTTAGTAATACTTAAGTAAAGTCCTTATTGTGTAGATATACATACATATTTAGATCCATATAAATTTAATTATGGTAATCACCTGCCAGCAGCTTTTACCACATCCACCCAGGGTTGACTGGTGGACAATGCCATTAAGTTATCTTTGTTCTCTTTTTATAAGGGATGACATAAATATAAATAAATAAATAAATTGAATGTCTATATTAAACCTATGCAATGCATAATGCGATTAAATATTGAAAAAAATTTTTTGTTCGCAATCTAGTGACGTCATATCCGCTACCATAAATTAATGCGGCAGGGTTGGCAAAAAACTATAAAGTGAAAAGACACTAATAATAATTTATTTACAATGAGCTGTTATTTATAAATGTATTATTTTATGTATCATTTTACTCATTTTAGAAATCGTAATTACCCGTTACAATTTTAGTTATTTTGTGTCCACGATGATGATAGTTTAAAATCCTATTTAAAACACCTACCTTCCTACCAATAAAACAACACCGTTCATAGCCCTTCGGCTTGTTTCGTTTGCAAGCGATTGAAAAAGTTAAGCAACATAGGGGCGTTCGGTAGGAGAGTAGCAAAAAAATGTATGACACTTCCATGCTTCGGGCACTCCCGACCCGATTGTTATAAATAAAAAGCAATAGCCATGTCGGAGCCCACGGGTAGCATAAACACTTTCAACACTTGGGTTGGCCACTAACGCCACAACCAACGCGCCATGCAGCAGCGTGGTGAAGTATGCTCTAGGCTTTCTCAGTAAGCGTAGAGACCTGTGCTCTGTAGTGGGCCATGATTGGGTTGAAGCCATAGCGAACTTATAACAGTTACGAATTATTTATTATTATTTTACATTTTATAAGTTATTGCTTGACTACAATTCCACCTGATGGTAAATGGCGATGCAGTCCTTGATGGTAAAGAATTTTGTACAGAACCCTAAAAGTTTATTCGTTTAAAACACCTCTTGTTTACAAGATAATTCAAGTTGACAAAAACAGACTGCTTAAGTAGGTATTCCGTTACATGTCCTAAATTTTAAAGTCCAATAAAGCAAAACTTTTTAAAACTATATTGTTCATTAATTTTGTTTTCAATAACGGTTAACCATGGCAAGATTAACCACAGTTGGCCCAGGAGCTCCAAGAATATGTACCGTTATTACCCTACTAATATTATAAATGTGAAAGTAACGTCTGTCTGTTACGCTTTCGTGCCTAAACCACTGAACTGATTTTAATGAAATTGGGTACAGAGATAGAATAGAGCTTGAGAAGGAACTTACTAATATAATAAATGTGAAAGTGACCCTGTCTGTCTGTTACGCTTTCACACCTAAACTACTGAAGCGATTTTAATGGGATTTAATATAGAAATTGAATAGAGCTTAACAAAGAACACCAAAGCCACCTTTTATATATTGAAAGGGGTTGAAATTTGGAATGAAAACTTATGTCTAAACAATTGATAAATGATAAAAATAACTTGTTCTAGAGTTTTCCATATTTCGGTCTGTTAGGATGAAATAGGGGATGTAAACTGTTCTACACTTGCGTAGCGTAAAAGTAAGAGACGAGCACCCGGGAGTACACGTGGTTGCATATTGGAAATGTAATAACCAGGATAACTTTGTTACATTAGAATTATATTTTATTCTTTTAATTCTATAAAATATAAAACATAAGTTAAAAAATAACAAAGTACAACATAAAACCAAATAGTTTAATCTTATAAAACAGTAACAATTAACTGAAAGTAGGGAGATCACAATGTTTTTTCTTGACGTGGAAGCGTAATGAGGTATTGTATTTTGTTGCGAAGGGACATACTTCGCATTTAAACCTCTTTTCTGAAGAATGTTTGTATTTGTGTTGTACTAGATTCGCGGGCAAGATAGTCGCATAATCGCACTGGTCGCAAGAGTACCTTTTTTTCCCAGTCATATGGGCTTCTTCATGATATCTCAGAATGTACTTATTCATAGATTGGAAAGGACACTGTGAGCATTGAAGCTTCACTCCAATATCTCTGTGTTTTCGCTTATGCTTTTCCATTGCGACTTCGTAAAACGTCTTGTATTTGCATCCAGTGAATTCACAATGCAAGGTTGTCGCATTTTTATGCCTCAGCATGTGTTGAGTCAAACTCGCACGATTAGAGGTTTGGAATTCGCAGTATCTGCATTTAGCTAATGAATGTGTATTTTTAATATGTTTCTGCAGTTCGTTCGTCGGCATTATTTCCCCACATATTTGACACTGGGTGTCTTCTGTCATGTGGTGATTCTGTTCGTAATGGAGCCGCAACTGCTCCCAAGTTAAGAAATTATCTGGACACTTTGTGCATTGAAAGCAATCTTTGATATCTTGATCTTCTTTTTCTATTTTTATATCATTTTGCTCTCCAGAATTTATTTCTGTACCATGCGAAATATTAATATGCTTGCACAATTCAAATTCGTCCCTGAATGTCTCTGGACAGTGTTCACATTTCTGAAGCTGGCTGTTATCGGAATAACTATCCATTGGATGCTTGTACAGAATATGCCTTCTATAACTTTCTTTAGCTTTAAATTGTTTTTTACAGATGTGACAAGTATAAGATACTTTCAAATGGACTTTCATATAATGAGGCTTAAGTTGTCTTTTATCATGAAATCCTTCATTGCACAATGAACAAAACACTGTCTTCGGTTCATCTACTTTGTGCATACATCGCATATGTTTCCCCAAACCTCCTTTGGACGCGAAGATCAACCCACAAATTGTACATTCCCTAACCGCTTTCATATGCGAATGATTTAAGTACTGCTCTCTAGTTTCAAATTGCTTATTACAAACTTCACAATAAGAACCCTTGTCATGTTTTCTTCGAATATGCCTTTTGAGACTCTCAATTTTATTATATGAGAGATGACAAATCTTACACTTGAGTCGGAAATCTTCTCGTAATGCATTGTGCTTTCTTCTCATATGTAGTTTCAAAAAGTTTACTGTTGAAAAAACGAGAGGGCATTCTTTACATGTAATTTCTCCAGTTTCCTCATTTTTGCAGTTACCCAGAAGATCCGGTTTCACATCTTGTTTCTCATTTTCATCATCAATTCGATGTTTCCTTTGCACATGTCTTGAATATGTTTCTCTTCTAGTGAATACCTTAGGACAGAATGGACAATTAAACCACTGGTCCAAAACCTCTTTTTTATTATCAGTATTGTGTTTACGTTGAATATGAACTATTAAACTTCTATGTTTATCATAGGTGAGACCACAGTCCTGGCATACATGTTTAAAAGAATCCTCAAAAGATCCATGTTTTCTCCTCATATGCATTCGTAACCGATTAAGTCCCTTAAAAACTAAAGCACATATGTCACAAGTCCGTTCTTCTCTATCATCAGGTGTTGCATTAGGACCATGTTTTCTTTTAATATGAGCAACCAGGCTATTCTTTTGTTCATATGACATGCCACAATAATCACAAATATGCTTGAATGCTCTACGATACACTTTGTGTTTTCTTTTTTGATGCATTTTTAATGTTTTAGGTGATTGAAAAACCAGGTGGCAAACTTTGCAGACATAGTTTGGAGCCGATGGTAAACCGATAGTTCCATCACTGATCCCAAATAATTTATTTTCCTGTATAATACTCTCAAATGTTAATAAAACTGCTTCCTTATTATCCTGTTCTAATTTAACTTCTGGTTCTTGGCTGTCTTCACTATGGGGACCCTCAACCATTAACCCATTGTCATTTGCAAACTGGAAGTGAAAATATAGATTAATAATTATAATACATAATAAAATAGACCTCAACCAGACCCTAAATGTGAATGTCATACATATATTGATTGTATACAGCAGCTAGGTCATGGAAGTATCACCTATATCACCCATATCACATATAATTTTTTTAGATGAGTTAATTATTGTGCAAAATTTGTAGTATCATAAATAGGTAGCTAGATAAATAAAAATAATTTATTTTTTTACCATAGAACATAGATCAAAATGACATATATCTGACATATATTGAGTTACATGGAGATTTGTTCAGTTCAACTTGTGATGAAAAGTGTATCCATGTAAAAAAAAAATTTTACTACAAAACTTTATTCCAAGATTTCCTCTGAGGTAGCTTTAACAATATTTAATATACATATATCTGCTCAAACTTCACACAAATTCTGGAAAATTATTATAGTGAAGAGTAATGTAGGTCATGGATTACTACATATGTATTGGAAATAGATTTATAGGCACTAATTATTTGAATTTGCAGAATATATAGTCAAATTATTTGAATTTGCAGAATATATTTATCAGCTCATAAGTGGTTAGTAAGCCTGACTGCAGTGAGTTTAATTTCCACCCAGAGCACTTTTTTCTGTGACGAGCAGGAATGTTTGTTTTGTCTAAGTGTAGATAAAATATCTAAGTATGAAATAGATATATGTGATCAATAGTCTGATTACCAGCACAAACAGATGCTTAGTTTCTATCAGATGGACATGAGGAAGTTTTCACAACCATGAGTAAGTTGTTCACATGCTTGTTTTTGTTGTATTAATGGTCCGCAGATAGCAATTATGTTAATTCAAACTTAGCATATGTCAGTGAAAAGCAAATTCAAATCAGATTAACCATTTTTCTGTAATTATTGGAACACAGAGCAACTGGCCACAATAGATCAAATTTGGTCGCAGTGGACTTTGTGTTTGTATTAGATGGGTAAAGACACCCCTTACCCATCAATTTTAATAACACAAAACGCACAGACAATAGACAAACACTAACATGCAGACAAAAATTCTCAAATTATAGTTTTAGGTTCTGTTCTTTACTAAACACATACAGTAACACTGTAATAGAATTAGTTAAATGTATGTTCTTTTGGTTAAATACATGGTAACTTACATCATTAAAATCCAATTCAACTTCTATATTTTCCACTTTGATATTGACCTCCGGATCCAACTTGGTGTCATCATATATAGTTACTGCTAAGGGGATCTGAGTCTTCTCATCAATGTCCTTGAAGGGATCTTCCTGTTTATCTTTTTTCTTTTTCTTCTTTTTCTTTTTTTTAATCTCATAACTCATTTCTTCTTCTGGTAAGAATGAAGTGGGATCTTTCCGATCATTATCATTTTCAATTTTTACTATAACATTCTCCTCCTTAATAGACATGATTACACATACTATTACCTGAAATGATTACATTTGGTTAATTTATTGATTGAGTTACTTTACTGATTTTTGTATCCATATATTTACTGAGTCATGAAGTGGGAAGTAGTCTTTGTATTTATTATGGTTACACTTAAAAGTATTTTGTTATTGTTGACTTGATAATAGCAAATGGTTTCGGAAAAGTTTCAATGCTCTAAAATAAAAATGCAAATCGTACAATTTTAGCAGATTCCTTTCAATTTTCAACATAATTTGATAGTTTTAACCTTGATACGTAGGCTTAGTACATTTTTGTCTCATAACCATTATGAATATTTGCATTTTACTAACACTGTTTTTGACGTAATTACTTTTAATACTATATATAAAATTAATTACAGAGGCTATTTATTTAGTATATAGTATAATACATTCTATTTGATGATATTTATGTATCCAGTTATGGATTTATTAACAAAACAAACTTAAGTATGTAAATAATAATCCTTTCGAATAATAAAGGTAAGAGTTTCAACCAAAAATGACACACTTACTGTAATAAAGTAAAAATGAATGGTTTTAAAGGTGCTTAGGTGAAATACACGTCATTTGATCATAAAACTTACCAACTTATCTCTAAAAAAGGACCTATCACCAAAAATTCACAATTTAAGATCCTCAGGTCAACGTTATGTACAAAATAAGTAAATGTCCGCTAGGAACAAATCACCTACATACTACACGCAATGTGCGCCTTTCAGGCAAAAATCAATAACAATATTTTATGTATTCATAATGAAAAATGGGCAATATGGATATAATTATTGACGTTTTTCACCGGACTGACTCACATACACACTGATGCTGTATTGAGAAGTGACACTTACCACAGACTACATGGTAGGTAATGACAACAGAGTACATTCATCTTTATAGCATTCATTTGTAATTTTATGCATCTAAAACTAGAAACATGGAATAAAAGCATTAAGACCTAACATTAATTTGGTACTCCGTTCTCGTTGTAAGACAATTGGTGACTAACAATTCTTAACCTTAAACTTGTTATGGCAGTAATGATTGGTTTAAATACATCTTCGTCAATTATTGCCTCCTATTTGTGTGTACAATGGCGTGAATTTGGGAGTACCCGGGGCAGAGCCTTAGCTGCTCCCCCCTAAAAATCTAGAAATGTACCATTAGTTGTCGTGAAAGGGTATATTTTACATAAATACAGAAAATACTCTAGCTTGTCATTCTGGATCCTAGATCCCCTCCCCTTTCACTGGGTTAGAAGCTGGGTACGGTCATGGGCTTGAATAATCCTGCTGCATCTTTGCGGTGGATTACATAATTTCTTTTATAATTACAATCATAACTATGTACTTACATCAATATATTTACGTATGAAATTGATTGATTGAGATGTGACGACCAAATTTTTCACTCATACAAACTGTTACTCTTACAATTTTGACAACAAAGAACATACATCATAATTATTGGTTGTTTGGCATTGGGAAATATTAAGTATTGTTAGAATTGCCTTCATTTGGCGATTAATTATTTATTATTGTTTTTTTAGCAATCTTGACAGATTGTCAATGTGACAACCAGCTGATTTGTCACTTGTCAATGGCTAATACAGTACCTACATGCCATTCTCATTTTTATTGGATGATTAAACTTAAAAGACCGCTAAATACATTAATTTATGTCTAATTTTTTTAAAGATAGATGAAAAAATGTATCAATGTCTTAACGTTATCCGTGCTTGCAGAACAAGAACAAAAATGTGCACTCTCCAGCGCGTATTTCAAATTCAAAATAGACGAATTCAGGTGACCGCAGGTAAGGTTTTATTTTGATATTTACGAGTAAACAACATTTATTTAAAATATAGTATACTGTAGCTCGTAGGGAATCGGTCTGTCATAGTAAACATAGCACCTATTTTCAATTGCTCAATAAATTATGTCGGTATTTCAATAAATTAAACTGAGTTCAGGTTACGAGCTGAATTTTCGTTTAAAATCTAATTTCACCGATTTCAGGGCTGAGACATGGAGAATATGAATGGCAGGATCCTAAATCAGAAGATGAGGTGTAAGTTGGTAGTATGTTGTCATTATCACTTTTTTTGACTTCTAGAGAGTCAGGTTGTGAATTCTTAATATAAAACTAGGTTGAAATAACAGGATACAAAATAAATATAGTGAGTACCCATATGAAAAAAAGGTTTTGTTTCAGGGTCAATGTTGTGTACATAGATAAGGATGGAAATAAGACTAATGTGAGAGGCAAGATCGGAGATAATATTTTATACTTAGCACACAGATATGGCATTGAAATGGAAGGTATTTTCAATGTATCTAGAATATACTGTGTGTACTATTGAATTCAATGGATTTACCAATTTGTTATTTCCTATGAATTTGTGCTTGACCACTATTCCACCTGATGGTAAGTGGCAATGTGGTCTTAGATGGAAAAGTGCACTAATTTATACAAACAGGAAGCCTGTTATGGAATACTAGTCTCAACTGAGTATTGGCCTAAATATTGCTTGGATCTATAAAATAAGCTGAACATACAAATATTTTAGAAATTCGTAACAAAAACATTTAAAAACTTAAATGCAGATTGGTAAAGTGATCACTAAGATTATATATTATTAGATATAAGTATGAACATATTAAAAAATTAACATATTTTCCAGGTGCTTGTGAAGCATCATTAGCATGTACTACATGTCATGTGTATGTACAACATGAGTTTTTTGACAAGTTGCCAGCTTCCGAAGAAAAAGAAGATGACCTATTAGATATGGCACCTTTTCTTAAAGAAAATTCTCGATTAGGTAACAGATACTTGTTTTTCATACTTGATGGTTCTTTTATTAATGTAGGGTAATTTATTGGACTGCCTCATACCCTAAATACTAATCATTTGGATTATCATCAGTATTTCTTTGCAACAAGTGATGCTCCCTTAAGGAAAACTCAGTAATTAGAGGTATATTTGAAATTAAACAGTTTTTTAATTATTTCATTGGGGAACTTATTTGTTTTAGATTTTAATATGCAATCTATAAAATTATACAATGAATGTAAAGTTTTGTTTTAAAATCCTTTAATCCCATCGACATAATAATATGTTTAAAAAGAAAATAACTTTCTATACTTATTTTTTATTCACATTTCTGTATTTTCAGGTTGTCAAATAGTTCTGACCAAGGAGCTAGAAGGAATGCAGGTATCTTTGCCCAAAGCAACAAGAAATTTCTATGTTGATGGACATAAACCAACACCTCACTAGTATAGATTTATGTTGACAGAAAGTCAAGCATTAATTTACATTAAAAAAAGTAATATTGAATAAGCTTTCATACAAAAAAACTAAGTTACTTGTACCATTTCAAAAATACATACATAATAGACTGTTCAAACAGTATAATCTGTAAATAAGGTGTAGCAACAAAATTGCTTCAATGTCTTTTTTGGTGTAATTTAATAATTATGAATTAGCCAAGGTCTAATATTAGCAGTTTAATTTGTTTACCACATCCTGTCAAAGTTATCTTATAGTAACTTTGCTATTTGAATCTACTGTTTCGACTTAAGATCCTATTAGAATCATGTTAGCTTGAGAAATTGGAATTCAGTACATTGATATTTTTGTTTATCATTATAGAAGTGTATTGTCAATATTAGAAGTGCATTTTATACTGAAATTCAATATTTGTTTAACTAAATTTTATGTTGTAAATATGTATCAGAATAATACATACTTGAAGTATGTGCGTTAGTTATTTAAGTTTGTACAAATTTCCCATACATATAAGTAGTAAGTAAAACTTCAGCAATAAATAAAATTTAATAGCTTTGCAGTTTCATTTTATAGATAATAAATAGAGTCCTTATAAATATTTGTTTTACTGCAAATTAGTTTTATGCTAGTTGATTTTATAATAAATCAATTTTACTGAAAGTGTACAGTGCTGTTAAATTAATAAATTCACTTAAAAATATGATTGTTAAACACAAATAATGAAGTAAAAAGTGTAAGGCCCAGTAATATTGTTGGCTGATATAAAGTTGTTCAATACATATGTAGGAAGGGATAACTTTTTCATGTATTGGGCAAAATATCAATATATTTTTAATTTTACACTGTTCCTCTTATGACAATCATCATGTCTTTTTAAGGATTGCCTGTAGATGGTCTTATAACTACATTTATCACAATAAAGTGCATTGTCTACAGGATTATGTTTCAACTGGTGACTCCGTAGTGCAGACTTGGCTGACGATCTGTAGTTACAGTTCTTGTAGTCACAAATGTACACTTTGTTATTTGTGTGTATTCTCTCATGAATCTTTAAATTAGGTGAATAGTTAGTGGCATAGTCACAGTATTTACATTTTTTATTCTTATCTCCTAGATGAGTATTTTTATGCTGATTGTAATGTGACTTGATAGAAGTTCGATATCCACATATATCACAAATGTATGTTGATCTATTAATTACTTTCTTGTGCTGTATTAATAAATGTTCAATCATTTCATTTTCAGTGGCAAACACAGCATCACAATACAAACATGAGCTCTTTACATCTTCTAATGAATGATTTTTAACCAAATGTGATTTCAATGTCAATATATCTTTGAACTGCTGCTTACATATGTGGCATATGAATTTACTGTTCCTTTTATACTTTAATAAATTCTCTTTTATATGACTGGCCTGATCTGGATGTTTTCTTTTCACATGGAACCTAAGTGTTTGTAGTGTGGAATACTTTAAATCACAGAACTTACACAAAAATCTTCCAGAACTATCAGTTACTTCGTACCATGTAATTTTACTTGTTGTTAACTGCAAAAAAAAATAAAAAAATAAAAAAATTATATTGTATATTACTTTCAAAATTATTAAAAAAGTATTGTTATTGCCCCGGTGAAATTTGGTAATATTGATAACCAACCTAAACAAATGTAAACTATTACAAAGACTACAGTCATCTGATCGGTAATCAAGACTTGAACAAATATAAGCATGCAAGCATAAGTAATAATCAAACCCTTTAATACAAATCCAGATAATGTAAATAAACAAAACAACAATTCACTGAAAGATGACATAT
>DWJZ01002172.1:0-20280 GCA_018249125.1 Asbolis capucinus
TTTTGGCACAGATCTCGACGGGACACCCATAATGGGGTTCCTTCTTCTTCTTGGAACGATACATTCATAGTGATGTGTATTCACTAAATGCATCTTAAAATAAATACTTTATGTGGATACCTTATAAGTTTTACCGCCGTGTCTCCCGTATTACTTAAATTATATTATAAATAATAAATGAAATATGTAGTAACCTTTACAATTTTACTATAAAACCCACATTCCACACTTTCACCAAATCTGTCGCCTATAACTCGATACTCTATATATATATATATAACTCGCATTATTAAGTGAGTAAACCTTAAAATAGAATGGGGCCACGATGACGGATAGAATTTTCTCACGTTTCCTAGTGCTACCTCAAGGTTAGATGACGATGATAAACATACGTTTATTAAAATACACATATAGAACTTGTCCACTTACATCATGACTTTTGTACGTGGTTTACATCATAACAACGTATTTAATAGGTAAACAAGAGATACCGTGCTTTCTGTGTCTCGTAGGGAAAATATTAAATAGATGTCCCTTAGAATGATTTGTTATCTACCGCCAAAGAATAGTAATTTTTTACGCCTGCCGTTTTCGTGTAATTTTACATCTAAATGTTGTTTTACATGTTTTGTGTAACGATGTGGTTGTAATTTATGGATAAAAATGTAAAACTTGAATTTAAAGGATTGTTCTGTGGTGTGGATATTGTTTTTAATTAATACAATCTTATATTTTCTTCTTCAATTTATTAACATTATACGTACTTGTGTCATGTATGCAGATTAGTCTAGTGTTCGCCCGCGGCTTTACCCGCGTGGTAACTTAGATAAAAAATAGCATTTCTATTATTCCAGACTATAATCTATCTCTGTGCCAAATTGCATTCATACAATTTTTTTTTGCGTGAAGGAGTAATAAATATCCATTCAAATTCACAAATTTTCGGATTTATTTCGATTTTACACCGTTAAAATGTAAGAAATTAATTATAAAAAAACGTCACAAAATATATACGCTGACTAAGGACAAGTGGTTTCTGTATATTTTTATCAATCTTAATTATTTGCTTGTGCAAGGAGCGAATATTATTCATGGCGTGGAAACATTAAATAGAGGAAACACGTGCTCGTATATGCTCGTTATCCATAACAAATTTCCAAGTTTTAATATGCACCGAGTAAGGTGGTTTAAGTTAAAAACTTGTGACTGGAAAATCTTTGTCATCTTATCTGCTATTTGGCCCGTGTAGACAGTTTTTATGCCATAAAAACTCATGAGCGTTAGGTTCTTCGTTCTTAAGCCATCGGTTCCGTTTATTATCGTTAGATAACAACGTCAAGCCACGTCGGAGACGTTAAGGCGAAAATAAAAGCTTTAGACACTTGGGTTGACCCCTAACCTCTTCACCAATTCGCGTTGGAGTAACGCTATGAACCATCTTTCATTTAAATGGGTTTGGGTGTAAGAGTGAACTAAATAATAAACGTACCAGTGTATACGTTTTTTAACGTGTGGATAGACCCTCGTCTCATCCATCCGACTATGGGAAGCCGGACAGGTATGTGGGACTCGAATCCACTAAAACCACACGGAGTTGATGCCTACTACTTTGGTGCTAGGACCGTGTACTCCTCTCGCTCCACTATCCCGGCGCGGTGGCCGCTACTATGGCGGCCTCTGCAGTGTATACACCAAGCGTAACATAATTGCATTGAAGCAGCATGACGGAGTTTGCTTTAAGCTTCCTCAGTATGAGGAGAGCATGTTCAGTACCAAGCCATTAATTGGTTGAAGCCTTATTTTCATAGTGTCATGTCGTACGGCATCTTAGTATGTGGTAACGCCAACATAAACCAATTCTTCGTAGTTCAGGAAAGAGTTATTATATTAAAGAGCTATTTACAAGCTTCGTCACGGTTATGGTGTACTCAATACAATGTGCGATTATATGAGATTGTTTGCTCCGCTGTCGCTTAAAACATACACCATCTTATACCGGGCTTCATACACACTCCTGACACACTATGACGTGGCTCGCATTCTACACTTCATAATCATACAAGGCGCAGATCAAAGTGAAAATTTGCATAAATACAGGACGAAATAACAAAGGAGCGTCCAGTGAAAGTTAAATGGAGCGAAGTGATATCTAATTACTGAACAAGACGCTCTGGAGTGGCGAAAGGATTAAAACTTAATGATTAAGATTATTATTGGACAGTGTCATTGAACTTAAATAAGATGATTTGGAAATTAATATACCCTTTCGAAATAAATGTCTTCGAGTCAAGAGTGAATAGGCTTTTACTTAATTAGAGCGTTTACCAACTAAGACTTCATCGCCACTTAGGTGGGATCGTAGTCAAGTGCTAACTTATTAAACGTAAAAAAATGTATAAGCAATTTGCTTGATCTACAGACGTGTTACAATTTATGTTACACATAAAATGGGACCAATAGGTTTGTCAAGTCTAACCATGTCTAAAATTGTTTTGAGTCGCGGCCGATGCCTTGTATACGATACGAAAAGATTGTTGACACACGAACTTGTATGTTTGTAGAATTGTGGTCCAGGTGAAAGCTCCGTCATTCATTGGATTTAATATCTTATTCTATCTATGTATAAAGCGGTAATAGTCTAGTGGTTAAGAATTCGGCTTCCTACTCGAAGGGTCCGGGTTCGAATCCCAGGACGCGAACTTCTGATTTTTCGGAGTTATGTGTGTTTTAAGCATTTAAATGTCACTCGCTATAACTGTGAAGGAAAACATTGTGAGGCAACCTGCATGCCGGGGAGTTTGTAAAACTCAAATGTGTGAAGTCTGCCAATCCGCACTTGGCCAGCGTGGTGGACTATGGCCTAACCTCAATCAGAGAAGAGACCCGTGCTCCATAGTGGGCCGTGATGGGTTGAGATGATGACGATGCTATGTACATAGTTTCATTGAAATCTTACAGTTCCACATCATTTGGAACTCCAGATTTATTTTATAAATATTTACTTTTAAACTTACCCTGAACATACGATATTAAGCATTGTTCAAATTAGTTGAGACGTTTTTGAGTTCAAGCGAAAGTAACAAATTTTTAAATAAAAAAATAATAATCTAATATTTTTATTTGCAATTTTTTTTTAATATTTTTTTGCTAAGACAAACACATAAATTATTCATTAAAGATAAATACGTAATGTTTTATTGGGTGCGTATTAAGTGCCATAGAAAATGTAGTCACTAGAAATATGTAATTAAAAAAATATTAATTTCTTATTTGTAATAAATAATACTGTACAAAAAGGTAACTTTTTTATTTAATTTAGTTTATATATCTCCTTTGTGGTAATGTAACCATAATAAATATTCACTCAGTATTATAAAATACTTTTTCCGTCTCATTAAAAACATCTGATTGCATAGTAGCATAATAATTAATGACTACTTTTTATATCATTATGAGCACAATATTATCTTAAAATAAGGTAGACACAAAAAACTTTGCTTGCATAGTTTTATGTTAAAGATACGTGCGTTTTCACTACTTATTCATAACATGAAGACTCTTCTATCTTATATTAGTCAATGTTTCTTGAGCGAATAAATTATCGACAACATCCTCCAACATCGAGTATTCTAAACCAGTTATACCGAAAAGATTATGGTAATTTGAACTTGGAATGGCCCTTGAGTAGTTCTTTAGGCCGTCTTGTAATTTTGAAATGAACTGTCTTTAAAACTGAATTGAAATTTTGAAAGCTTTTTGGGAATCATGAGATTACCCATATTTACCTTAATTACGGTTTTGTGTCATGGTCTTATAATTGACAATAATTGCTATATAATCAATAATTATAATGATTTGTCTTCCTTGACAGATGACCTGGTAATTAAACTAGCAATTGAAGAAGTTAAATAGATGTGAAAGTTAAAGAATCATTTTATTGTGACAGATTGAAGGAGTCTCTCCCTGTTTGTCAAACTCCTTTTTTCCAGAAGCTTAGAAGAAGTATTAAAATGAAAATAATACCCAATATTAGGTCTTCTTTTGAAGCTATGAAAACTTAAGCTTATTTTAAAAACAGTATGAAAAGTCAACGCTATCAAAAGATTCGGTTGTATACACCGTCAAAAGTGAATCAAAGCCTATTATAAAAACATACATAAAAAAGCCTATACAGTACATGGCTGAAACTTTTTTGTACACAAACACAACTTAGATAGTCAATCCTGATACCAACAAAGTAATGAAACGCTTAAAGATTTACTGCAATACACAGACAGCTTGCAGAAAGCAATAAAGTAGCTAAAGAAGCTTGAATCTTCGCATTCCCAAGACTTATCACAACAATACACAATTAGATATACGCAAGGCTCAAGTCCGTAAAGCCTATTTCTGCGTGGGCTATATCAAGGTAGTTCTTCATAAGTTTCGCTAACAAACCCTTTGTGCCATCGGAGTAATGGTCGACACGACGCTAAACCATGTCCGTACTCACTATATTTACTACGAAACGAGTTATATCCGTGAGTAATGGAAGTTATGTAGTCAGCTACATTATTCCATACTAAATCTCCCGTTGTGTCGCATTTACTATTTAAATGTATTCATCCCGGACTTTATCCGGGCGTCATGTGGAGACCGTCTTTTGCGTGGCAAGACGTGTACGAATTGAATAATATTCGTATAAGAAATTCCTATAGCGATCTAGGCATTTGGAAGACTCATTCCAGTTATATAAAGAAATTGAAAAGTTGTTGCCCTTTAAGTTAATTGCATGTGAATATTTATGGAATACGTAAGTCATAAGTACTTAAATATATGGGCTTTATATAAAAATATGTTGAATTTCTTCCACCAAGTTGTATTAGGTGGCTACAAACTAGTGTAAGAGACCGCACATGTCTATAGACATGATAAACATCAAAGACATCACGCTTTGCCGTCCAATAAGGAAGCGATTGAACAGGGTGTTAGTAAATTATTATGCCAAAAACTATACAAGAGGTTTTGCCAGGTTTCTATTAGACTGGAGCTTTAAGATTGATGACAGCAGTACATGCTCGAAAACCAAGCTTCTGGCATCACACAAGGGTCTGTATTTTCACCAACATTTTTCTTCATGCTTATCAATGATATTCTCGATATCGAGAATATGCATGTAATGCCGACGACAGGAAAATATATCGCGGGTTCAGATTTAGAAGAATAAAGTTGTGTCCAAAATAGAGGCATCTCTATAGGTGGTCTTCCCTAGAACAAATAGCTAAACATAGCTTTGAGGAAACAGTGATACAAAAAGCCGAAAGTAGTTAAACAGGGTTTATTGAAAATATTTAAAAACACAAGCTTTAATTACAGAGCCATAATACGGAGAAATATAAATTTCATAACCGTATTGTTAAACGTTAAGGAGTTCCCTTGTCTGGAGCCAATCCTGAGCATAGCAGCAGATCATCCTTAACATAAAAATGCATTGTCATCGAAACCGAAGCAGGAAGCAAAATTTCAGCTCCGTACTATAAGAGGAAGTGATTTTAGCTAAACTTGCAAGATTTGACTCATAACAAACAAATATACACTGCAAGTTCAATAAAAGCTCATAAATAGAATAATCTAGATCACGAATATCTCTATATATGGCTGTTATAAGTCAATCTAAATTATGTAGTATTACCGATCTTATTTTCTTCTTATAATAGTTACACTAACAACATACCACTCCAGAATTTGTAACAGAAAAAATCTGAAGAGATGAAGAAAAACAATAAACTAGAAATTTCTTAATTATTAACATATATATTTAAAACTAAATAAATAACTTTAGAAAAAGTAGACGTTTGACAAATTCCAACACAGCTAATGCTACTGAAGATTTATTTACAGTTCCGTGAGCATATGAGAGTTATATTTAGGCATCAACGATTTGTTCCCTCAGATTCGAATGCGTCGCTGAATAATATAAAAGGTTGGTTGCATTTCACAACGATTAGCATACCTATTACCGAAGTGGCAATACTAATGTGGCATGCATTAGCATTAACGATTCATTAGTTACTGATTAATGTTTTATTTACCTTTCACGTATCATTGAAGTAAATGGGGCAATAGAGCAAAATAAAGAAGATATCTGCATAATATGATTGTTCCCGGGAATAGAAGACAAAATACAATATGATGAGTAGTCAACCACAAGTATCAGAAGGTATCAAGGAGTTGTGCTTCTCTTAAGAAGTACTGGCCTTCCAGACCCCACTCGAAACACTAGCCAACCAAATGATATGATAATATTTATTAAAACATTCAAACTTACTCAAACTAGTATTTAAGGTGTTACATATAAATCAGAATATAATATTTGAGGACATTAAAAAATAACATAAAAATGACATTTTTGATTCATGATTGCCATATAATGGTCCGTGACATTTAAAAAAAGACGTGTAGACTTTAAAAACATCGTATGTAAAACCAGTTGAATCGATTAATGAAAGCGATATTATGCATAATGAAGGTATAAGAACATGATCACTCACGTGCTACTTACTTTAATGTATACCAGATAGAGGGAGACCTACCGGGTGGCATTTTAGGTGTCGTATGTAATTGTATTGACAAAAAAAACTGTTGTCGAAAAATTGGTTCTGCATCTTGAACGAAAGGATACGGTCCAAAAAAATGCATATAACCTAATTCAGGTTTTCAGTACTTAAGTACGGTGCGAAAGGATATATATGTGAACATACATTTGCGAATCTGTGTTTCTGAATTTTCTACGACAACCCAAAAAGATCATAATAATGACGAGGTCACCCAGGTCAAACTTTTCTGTGATGAGCAGGAATGTTCGTCCTATGTGTCTGGGTGTAAATATCTTTATAAGTATGTATATAAAAACTATACATGTATGTTTATCAGTTGTCTGATCACCATAGTACAAGCTAACGCTTAGTTTGGGGTCAGATGGCCGTGTGTGAGTTGTCCCGAGATATGTATTTATTTATTCATTATTTATCCAACATTATTCTGTAACGATACTCTAAGGAGGATATCCTAATTTTTAAAAAGATCACCGAGACGTATACTTGGGTTTTCGGCTTTATTGCAGAACCCTAATTGCTGATTTAATATTCCGAGGTATGGACCATCGGAAACTTGAAGCGGTTCTTTTAAAAGGAGTGGAAACTTCTCAAAAATGTTTTTAACGTGTCAATCCGTTCATTCTCAGTGAAAACAGGTAATACAAACTTACAGATTGGATGCGTATTTTATTCAAGGTAAATTTATACTTATCAAGATTAATTATTACTTTCAACATAAATAAAATAAAATGGGGCCACGTATGTATTTTAATATATTTCATACTTTAAACAGTAGCTATATCTACTATAGAAAATATAAAATAATTTTGTTTTGGATAAGTATAAAGATCGTAGAACTAAAATAGATAAAGAAAAAATTAGGTTACCTTTTCACCTTTCACTGAATCGCCTAAAGCTTTATAAACAGAATATACAGATAAGAATATAAACATAAAAGTGTACGGGTAGATAAAGGTAGATATTTTTTTTTATCTCATTAATTATTGCATTGAAATATTATTTATTTATATTTATTATTATCTACGAGATATAATTTGAAATTAGAATCAATTAAAACAAAATAATTAATAATTAATGTCTCACAATGTTGCATACGGCCTTCAGACTGCCGACGATATAAATTTGTTTTTGCGTCTCAGCATACTTACAGCTGCATAAAATTCCACAACTTCAATATATGGGCGTATTATTCAAGAATTGAGACACCTCTCGCAAAAAAACGAGCACATATAATTACTTGACCAAACCATAGACGGAATTATCGGCCCGTGTAGTTATTCTGTTGATTTTGAACATAAATTTCATCAGTGAAACCATTATTTTGTCCCTACTTCCATAGGCAAAGATCAGCCTTTGTGCTTTTAGATTTAATTACGTATTAAAGGAGTTTGTATTAAAGGAGAAGGAAACAATCGCATTCTTTGAATATTTAGTTGTTGAATTAATTTTATTGATAAAATTGCTCAAGACATTTAAGTAATTGCTTTTAATATTATCACAAAGAGCAATTTAGAAGCTAATTTCAATACCAATATTTGAATGAAGAGGTAAAACTTTCAGTTTGGTTGGGATGGTAGTTAACTTTACCTAATAGTGCTGATATGAACAGAATTCTCAAACTAAACGTTATTACACTATTATGTGTAATCGTAATTGCAAGCCGGATTTAAGTTGTAACGTAGTTAACTACTAACGTAGATGCTTCAGAGAATTAGTAAGGCAGTCTTTGAAGAAAACTCACGTATTGCTATTAAACTAAGGCTTATACCTCGGATAAGATTCGAAAAGAATGTTCACCATACAAACTTGTCAAGTTTATAAAATATAGGTAATTTTAATTTAATACCCATGGAAATTTTATTGTGTGCACGGCGCTTAAAGGAATCTTATCAAAACACCTGATTTCTATAGCTCTTTATGACACCATGATCTGTCAGCTTCGGATTGGACTTGACTTTCTAAGCCACTAGTATTTTTTTGCCATTTTCCAGTTGTATGATGTGGTGTGGTGATGATACCAACATACAATACCTTATAGTCAAAGATCCTTTCCCAATACCTAATATGCTGAAGCCATCTTGCTTGAACAATAACCTTTATTTATTGCCTTGAATATGTATAAAGCAATAACTTAGGTTTTTGTTAAAACAGCTCATTATATTCCAATATTATGTTAATTTATTTCGAAATAATTCTTCATACCTATATGAGAAACGTAAAATATTTGTTGCATTTACATATTTTAAATTTTCAATATGAGAGACTTTAATAAAATAAAATTTTCCGAATACCCTCTTTTTCTGTTCAGATATTAACATTTCGCCAACGCATTAGAATTTGGGGAATTATTACTTCACTTAAAATATGTTCGAATATATTTTTTTTAATTAAAATTATTTCAATTTATGTATATATTAGCTTTTATCTTTACATCAATTTCTATATAAGAGCATAGGATATTAAAGTAAATACTTTGATTTAATAAAAAATATATTTACATCGTTTTCAACGTTTCTTGAAACCCTATTATGATCTTCGGTACAAAAACGATCTGAATTTTTTCATACAAAATTGATAAGTTTATCCGAGTATAGATGATACTGAGACTAAATTAAAAAAATAAAAGACCGTAACTGTTTATTGTGATTTGTGTAAGTAATCCACACCTGTTACTTGAGTTTAAAGATACGATCACTAAGAAATTCAACAACTACATCGATGACGTAGAAGAGGCCCATGAAGCTAGCACAAATATTCGAAATGCAGCTAAACTCATAACTATAATTAACTTGACAATAAAGTTGAAAGTTTTAAAAGAGCGAAGTTGGCGCGTTGTCAGAGGCTGGTACTGTGTTGTGCCATAAAACAGGCACCCGGTGTTATTTAGGGCCGCTCCAACTTCCGTAGCACCGGGCACTGCTTGAACGGGACAAATTAAGGCTTTTTAATAAATGCTAGTGTTTGCACTCATTATAGACATAAAATTTGAGTAAATTCCTTAACCTATCATCGAAATCTTTCTGGGTTCGGCTAACTGTCAGTGTGCCCTAATACAGTGTGTTGGCCAAGTGCGGATCAAAAGATTGAATTTTCTTTGAAAACTTCATGGAGTCTTCTTAGAAGAACAGGTAACATCATGATGATCTAATTCATAGCAGATCTGGAGTATTTTTAGTAAACAATTACTAGGAGTAACAACATCACTTGACTCCAAGCTACTACGCCTTGTGGTCGCCTCTTCTACTAATGGTCGCTGAACTGAGTGATACCAGTTACCTAACTAATCATCGTAACCCATAACGGTCCGATTACGAGAGAATCTTCTTTAATAATCTGTGGTATAAATGTAACACTTTTTAGGTTCAGATTCACTTCGAGATCTTAAGAGAAAACTACCATTTTTGTATGTCTTACTTTCGAAGAAAAGGATGCAATTATTTCAACCAAACTTTCATAATGATAACTCTTGTTTAAGATATCAGCATCTGAAGCATCAACCCAGTATTCCTCTACTTTCCTGGTTAGCTACATAGTCAACGCTTACGTGATCGAGTTATTTACAAATTCAATATCAGTTATACCTACAGCAGTGTATGATGAATTATTTAATTCTACATCATTTTTTCTAGATGTAACCCACCCGTGTTGATTATGTAACAAGTTTTTTGATACATGTCATTGATAAAATATAACGCCGGAGTAAAGTACGTGATGAGCATATTGGGGACTCGGGTTTTTCTTGGAAATATTTTAATCGTCATGGCACCTTAAAATAAAATCAAAATGAAAGGAAACCGATTCAAACCCGATCCTGATTCGATCCAAATGGAATCGGTCAATGTTACTCAAAAATTCGACATTTTGTATTTGAAGTACCTTATTGTTTAATATAATTATCATCAATTCGAAAGTTTCAAAGGCTTCAAAAAGCCTTTCAGAGGTTACTGGACTATTTGCTAACATCCTAACTTCCGGCTCTTTTGATCTAATTATTTGCTACTACTGTATCACATCAGGTTCCTGAACCAACTTCACCTGAATACCTGATTTTGTCTTCGGATTGGTTTTTATGTTATTTCTTACGTCATACATCTTATACAATAACACGTGCTTGTTGCATTAGTATTCCAACATTGCTCTTATGAGTTCCCTTAAAATTTCTTCATTATCTTCCTTCTTTCCCGGTAATGTATTGATGATGCCATTGATCTTACTTATTTATTTGTGACGATGATCCCTTAACATCTGATGATGATTCATTATCATCTGATGATGATTCCTTATCATCTGATGATGATCCCTTATCATCTGATAATGATCCCTTATCATATGATGATGATCTTTCATCATCTGGTGATGATCTCACATTACCAATTTTCATGTTTTTTCGTTTCCTCGTTCTCGCCAACGTGCCAAGTCAAGCTATATAAATTTCCCCAATATTATCATACAACCGTATCATATAGTGCGATATAGCGACCTACTTTCACAAATTATATTAATAAGGTAACCGGTTATTCATTAAACTGTAAGTATTTACGTACTCATGTGATGATATCGATGGCCGTTAGAATAAAATTAAATGAATTGATGGACTTAATAAAATCATTTAAATAACATCTGACACCAAAAATGTCATTATGAAACAGGTTTAATAGATACCCGTGGATATCGTGGAAGTCGTGAACCAGGTAACATTTTTTATTCTGAGAACAAAACTGTCGGCCATTATAACGCCTACCATTCGCAAAAAAACTTCTGAAAACTTTTTGCAAGATGACTGGTTTGCCAACACCAAGGAAGAGGTATTGCAATTCGTCATTTTTTGTTCCACTCACACTTATGGAGCTCACATTTGATTGTACGAGACAAAAGAAGACCCATATAACCGGTGACGCAAGTTTTGCTTAATTTATTTCTTAACTTGTTGTGGACACATAAACCATTTTCGATAAAACGCATGCAGTTTAAACTGTAATTGCTTTGCCGTCGTACTTGAGTGATTATGCTGCCAAGAGTTTTAAAATTAATGTGATGCAAGTTTATACAGCCTACTGTATAAGTACCTATAGCTACTTATATTTTATATATATTTATTAGCAAGTAGGTTTTCGTTTTAAAAATAATATTTATTCTTTAATTCTACTATTGGAAGTGTTAAAACCGTTGTTGTCAGTTCTGCATTTACTTTCAATATTCAACAAATTGCATTTTATTATATCTAATAGGTCATATAATTTAATTATGTATTATTATTCTGAATTATCTATTAAAAATTAAAGTTATTGTTGTGAATTATATGCATGTTGGTATGAGCATAAAAAAACTATAATACAAGGGAGTGCCCAATCCCGGGGTTCCGTCGACATCTATGAATAGGAAAATAATATCGGTAGTTACTATGTCTATGCCCACCAGCTTTTCAGTAAATTCTTTATCAAATAGATTTATTTTGATCGCTTAATAACTGTTAGTTTGTACTTATTTTATACCTCATTACCTTATTGGAGAGAATTTTTCAGTAAAGAAATTTTATTATTTTTAATTTAAAACATGACTGATAACTGCCTGCCTCAACTCAAAAGTTTAAAAGTCTTCAAAATAATACCTACCAAACCTACCTACCTAGGACCTAGCAAACATTTGCAGCACTAGAACTTGCATCAGATCCGAACCACAAATCATGCCAATACGAGATACAGTGCACGTTATCAATTAGACGTACTTAGCTACAATAACTTTACCTTTGATCTTGCTCCTGCAAGCGATCTTGAACTATTTTTAGAACAATTTAAGATTCAAAATTAGCTGCAGATGTTTCTAAAGTAGCAAAGGTTAGTGGTTTGGCCGTTTGGAGCACGTATGTAATAAATAAAGACAGAAACTTAGTACCCGCCGTGAGCAAGCCTTGTTTCTTATCTTAAGAGCGTGCACTAGGCCGAGTAACTCTACACCAAGTTTTTGTACCACAGTGGAGTTGGACCCTAAAACCTTGAGGAAAATTTATGTAAATGTGTTCGAAGATTTGTAGTTTCCTACGAAGTTTAGTTGGAGATAAATTGTTATATTTTTGATGAATTTCAGATTATTGTGATAATTTTGATACATATTTCATTAGTGTTGTTATCGTAATTATTAACTTATCAAAAGTTCAGTACACGATTTAGGGATGCGTAAATACGTTATCCTTTTTAATAAATGCCAAAGTAACTCAGTCTGTCTGTTACCTTTTTACATCTAAATTACTTAACCGATTCGTATGAAACTTTGTACAGAGGTACAATAAGACTTGAGGAAAACATTTTCGCGAAAAAATGGTTAAACGGATTGAAATAGGGATTTTTGCATTGTCGAAGATATAAGCTTAACACTTTGTAGTCGTGCACTAGATTTGATTTTTAGAGGGGGGGAGGGGTAAATAAAGAGGGCAGAGAAGAGAGAGAGAGAGAGTAAAGAAAGAGGGTGTACTATTCAAAAATAGTAGCGGGAAAAAGTTAGTCACTTATAAACCCGTTAATTATCTGTACCTAATAATTTTCCATTTATATTAATTATCTATTATAAATGATTATATGTATATATATATATATGATATATTATAAATGATATATAAGTAGGTAAGTAATAAGTTTAACGTCTAACTTAACATAGAATAATGGTTGGTTCTAAAAAACTAAAAAATAGATAATTAATATAAAAGGAAGGTACTTACCTTACAGGAGTTGTACCCCAGACAAACACTTAAAATTAAAAACAGACAAAGACTTACATCTTATTAACCCGCAGAGGGATCCCTACCGTCAATTGAAAACTTCAAAATGTATAACAGAATCCTAAAACTACGCAAAACCAAATAATATGATAATAAAACCAAACTACCCCCGTATAACGTTAAAAATTACAAATCATTTGTTTACTTCCCCAACTAACATGGTAGTTTACAAACGCGGTATTCTACAAAAATGTCTTAGAAAACTTATAGATGGGTGCCGGCGTTATTTTTAATGGCTTAGCGACCATTCTTAGATTGGACGTCATTGTGAAATATGTCTTATATCTTGTAGTTATGGTTGAAATTCGTTTAACAGCTGGTTTGGCAAGCAGTAGGCGACGGGTTGGGGCTGATTTATATTGGAGCAATGCAGTGGAGTAGTGTGCAGTAAGTATTGATTTCCATTCGTGATGCCCCTCCCATACTGCATCTCGCCTCACGCACTATACAATGGCATTAAGCCAAGTGGACTGCACGCTTTATATTAAAACTTGGTTCCGCCCGTGGCTTTGCGTGTTGATAAAAAGTAGCCTATTCTTTATTCCAGACTATAAGCTATACCTGTGCCAAGTTTCATTCAGATCCGTTCAGTAGTTTTTGTGTGAGAGTGTAACAAACATTCAGTCATGCTCACAAATATTAACATATAAGATTGGTTGGTTACTGTGTTTGAATTTGGCACCAATTAATATGTACTCGATAATGGTCATTAAGTGCACCTTTGTTCAATTATCGTTGCATTACTGTTTTTGTGTATGTAGCAATGAAAAGATGCTGTTTGTAGGTACTTATGCAGCTTGAACAATACGGCGGTTTGCAAATTGAAGTAAATTGTGACGTGTAATATAATATTATACCATTAAAATTTGTTATTCGCGATCATATTAGTCAATAAAAAAATAATATCATATTATCATAAATAATAAATAAGTAAATCTATATTTTACACACACACACACACACGAACACTTAAATGTATGGTGTTTTGGAAATGTTGAAAGGCTTCATGTTTCATCGTAATGTTTGGCTTAGGTTGAATTCATCTTGTATGAGTTGAATGCACTTAGTATAAACACTTTTACGGCGTTGTTCTTCCACAACACAGGAAATCCTAGCGTGGAACCAACAGTAACTAACTTATCTAATGTCTTTAAAATAAATTAAAATAAATTAAGTGAAACAACATTTATTATTCATACAACTTCAAAATTATTAAAATGTACTTCATTTTTATACCTGCTTTATTTACTTTTGTCTACTTTTTAAGAGTTAAAAAAACATATTTAGTTAAAGAACTTAATTATATTGATAAAAGGTCAGTGCCTCATAAGTAGGTATCATACAATTTAAAAGTACTTGCACGTATGAGAGTTAAATGATATACGAGCTTTTAATGGGTTCAAGGTTAATTCCCTTAGCCTCACCCTGACATACAATTGCGTGGGCGATTAATTCAGCGGAGTTCTATAATTAAATTTCAGTAATCATGATTGGTAATTTTTATATTTGGGTGAAATTCTATTTTTAAATAATTAAATTATATTAATCACAATTACAATTTACAGTCAGAGTGGCGCAAATAAGGAGAGGCCTATGTCCAGTAGTGGATATCCAAAGGCTGACGTTGATGATGATGAATCCCAATGTTACTTTTATAAATTTCAGTTATTATTATTATTTCTTTTATATAATTGAGTAAAGTTATATTTAAAATAATGAAATTTCATTAATCATAGTTGTTCCTTTTGTATAATTCAGTCAATTACTATTTAAAATACCGAAATTTTAGTAATCATGATTTTTATTTTAATATCTATACGTTTCCCTCTTTTAAAATTTATTGTAGTTTTGTTTATGAAATACGATATTTGTATTAATTTATAAATTTAATTAACATTTAGATATAAAAATACATATAAACTAATGATAAATCAATGCGATAGCGTCACAATAAATTATAATTATACCCCTGTTATGCTTCAACTGAAACACGCATAAGGTAGAAAAAATTAAAAATACGATTTTATCAAAGTTTTCATATTATAACACATCTGTAATAGGTATAATTTGATAACTGAAATAAAACAGAAAATTTAGTATTTTCAAATGTTTACGACATCTTTACAAAATTTGTATTGAGTGTTTTTATATGAAAGATAATAAAATGAATGTAGCCTATACCTAGTACTTACCTACTATTAATTTAGTTTGAAGATGGGGACTACTATTGACTTAATTTGATGATGGGGCTTGAAGGTCGAAGACAGAACCCTGGAATATTAAACGCGGACGTATTCACGGGAAAAAGCTAGCTTAATTATAATAGCAACCAGTATTGTTTGCTATCAACAAGCCAGGATATTTTTCCCTTAAATATAGTAAAACCATAATTTATTTATACCAAAGTAGTTGATAAATATTATCAGATATTTATTCAGTATAGATAGTCGACATTAAATTGATAAATGTGAAGCGTGACCTCGACCAAGCGACACACTCCGCCCCGGGGTCAATGACCGCCATTTCGGTTATGAAACGATTGTAGGGGCAGGCAGTACTAGTTTCATTCGTCAATCCATAGCTTCTATTCATAATGTTTTGGAAGCCGAGAGCATACTCCATCATGCTGATACATCGCGGATTGATGAAGCAATTGGTAATCAATTCAAGTTTAAAAAGTTTAAGTGCCCGATGGTTTTCGACATAACTTAACGACTTCTTTGCTGTTACTTAAATTCCATATCACACACGAAACGAGCTGCAGGATTGCTGGTGTTTCATCTTCATTACGTACCGTAACCACGTACTGGTGATTACAAACATATGTGTATTAAATTCTAAAAACGCTATATATGTTTACCTTAGCCTACGATTCTCCATACATAGATACTATTATACTATTCTTTGCAATCAAAAAATACTACAGAATATTTGACAAATCACAAGAAATCATATTACTGATGCAAAGGAATCATACTATTAAAAATTTTGTAAAATTTGAATAATTAATTGTTCAGTATTTTCGACGAAGCATTTATTGTCTTTCGTGTAGCACATATATTATTTTCGTACAATAAATCCGCCTTGTAAGTACTAAAAGTAACTCACGATAAAGCAAATTTATATAAGGCAAGGCAAGTGATAACTTTACGTGCTATAAATTGAAGGTTCCTTCAATTTGTTCTTGCGCATCCAACTGAGTAACGAGTACTACGTTTCTCAGTACAATTCCTGACGTACGAGAATCTTGAATCATATCAAGAAAAATATCGACATTCGAAACAGTTATTTTTTACCAAGAGAAAGCTTTGACTGTCTTCCGGGTTATTTAAGTAAGGATATAGGTGAGGGAAATAAATAAATACATTGCGTGAGACATCGGATTCTTATCGTGTATCCAAAAGATTTATAAGAAGCTTTCGACTTAAGATTTATAATGCTACAAGGAACCCGTTCGTGCCTACCTACTTGCTTCAGTAAATAATGTTCTACCGAAATTAATGGTGTTCTTTCTTTAAATAGATGACTAAATAGCTCTGCTCACGTTATCTCAGTTAGTCAGTTGTTTATATTGGTTGGTTTACGTAATCTAAGCTTTTGGCTCCATTAAGACACGCGCCCCTACTAGTAGAACGTTCAAAACACGATATTCCTACATTCTTTGATTATACCTCTAGATGATTGCGCAATAAACGACGTTCAAAATTCTTTTTCATCTCGTCATCTGAAACATCTACAGGTTTATTATAATGACGTTCATTTGTAAGCACATTCATTCGTTCATTTGTTAACAACTTTATAAATTTATTAACAATTTGTTTATTAGAGTTCAGATTATCAATTGTTTTGGTATTCCATAGTGAATTAATGTTAATCAGATTTCAATTTGAATGAGTGAGCGAGCGTTAACATATTATATTTGAATACTCAAAAAGCTTTTTAAAGTTATATTTTTCTTCATTTTAACTAATTTTGTTTCATTTTTAACATTAATATATAACATAGTTGTACCTACTTCAAAAATTAATACACAATCCATATTTTCTGTTCATAAAACCTATCATACTTATTTTATATTATAACCATTATCACCTTGAAATTAGGCAAATATAGGAGCGAATTTACGTAAAGGGCTACGTTAATATGCGTTTCGGTGGTAGGGGTTCCTGATAGCATACTGCTTTTTAGTTTTTGTGTATAAAGTTAATGTCAAAACATTAAACAGAGAGCAACGATTCAAATAATTAATGGCAGTCGAAAATAAACAGCCTTGAATACCACTCCGATTTTACATTCCAATAAATACTCGTCAAGTCCTGAAAAGTTATTTGTGGATTCAAATAATATAAATATCTAAGAAAATCCCATAAGTTTTAAGAAAATTACGAGTTGAAAAGTTATTATTTATTGAACACTAATTTTAACATTTTCTGTAGCTGTTGAATGATTTATGTCGCTTCCTTAGTGTGAAAATATCATTTGTAAACGCGTCATTCTTTCATCATTATCATAAAAATATTTTATTCTTATAGCTTCCGTTTCTTAAAATCAAGAATTATATTACTTTAGTAGTTAGGTCGTATGTAGGTATGTAATGAAACCAATTCTTGTGCAACCTACGAAAATTCTTTTTATTCAATTTAGAAACAAGATAAGTAAGTAAATATTAGTGTTTATTTTGGAGTACTTCATCATCTCAAACCATCACGGCCCACTTTTGAGCACGGGTCTCTTCTCTGAATGAGAAGGTTAAGGCAAAAGTCACGCTGGCCAAGTGCGGATTGGCAGTCTTCACACACCGTTGAGTTTTGCAAACTCCCCGGCATGCAGGTTTCGTCACGATGTTTTTCGTTATAGCGAGTGACATTTAAATGCTTAAAACGCACATAACTCCGTGAAGTCAAAAGTGCGTGCCATGGGTTTCGAACCCGGACCCACCGAGTTGGAGGACGAATTCTTAACCACTAGACTATCACCACAGAATACTTTACATTTAGTTAAAGCTTTACTTTACTATTATGCAATAATAATAGGTATTAAGAACAAACTGTTTAAATTATAAACACATAAACAGGTTAGGAAATAAACCGGACTCAGCCTACCTACGACATAAGGCACTGATTTTCATTCAGCCATTTCCAGATTGGTCAACTGTATAGACGTGATATCTTATTCAAAGGCACCCATATCCAATATAGATGTATAGAAAAAAAAGTTCGATGTTATTCAACCTCGTTTATTCACACAAGCGCAACACAATAACAAGGTTGAATCGATGAAGTGCTAATTAATTCAAATCATTCATTTGCCTACTCCTAGGACGCAAAGCCGTCTTAACGAAATATTAATAATTTAATTATAAGAATATTTATATCTATGCTATCACATGAGCCAAAATGTGAAAAAATATCAATAAAATGCTTATATAGGGTATGTTGCGGAAATTAATGAATATACAGCAATGTGATGTTCTACAGTTTTATAAAGGACATCCATATATACAAAAAAGTCCAAAATACCATATGTGTAACTGTTACAGTTATGTCACAATAACTATTTTCGTCTGACACTCTTCCGAAGTGAAGCGAGAGCACTTTTTACTCAGTGATTATAATAACATAACAAGAATTTCTTCTATAAGACAACTATAGTTTTTCTAAGCCCCAGCATTACCCATAGATATAAACATTACGATACAGTACAGATAATATACAACCATACAGACGACGACATCAAAATCCACTTACCCCTTGCCGTGGGCCCACGGTATCCCACTAGGTGTTACAAGAAGGTCTCAATTTATTAGTTCATTACCAGGCAGGGGATCGTACGCAATTTTAGGATAATGGTTCAATACCACTCATAGACATAGTTAAATAAAGATTAGGGTCTGCGGTCATATATAAATAGGTGCTTTTGTGGTATCATTTGTGTATTTAAAGTTAGGGCTTGTAAAATGGATTATTTGGGAAAGTAAATTGGTTTTGATTTTTTATTTTTTAATCATAATAATGTGAAAATATCTTCAAAAATTCAAATTCTACTTTTATTATTTTTGTAGAGCCTACTTGTCAGTCACTTTTTAGAAAGTCCGCTATTAGTTTTAAGGTGAAATAACTGTTAAGAAATTCACTAAAAATTATATATTCAAAGTAACAAATAATACTGTATTTTTTGTATTACCGTCGAAAAATAACAAAAAAACTAAATAATAATCACGCAAATGTTAAAAAACACGTAATTCCTAGAATTTCAAAGAAAAGAAATAGCAAGCAACTTCAAAATATAATTCCGAATGACCATAGTAATAAGCAAAACTTCTGAAATTAAATTTCTACAATCGTAAAACGAATCGTCGATTAATCAATTTGTCCGTCCGAACTCGAACACGAAAGGTTAACGAAACAAAAACGTGAGAAAAACTACAATTTGATACGGTACAATCAACGGCTAGTTAAAAATGAATCGCCTTCCAACAACTGTTATAAAACAAATTGTATGAGAGTTAACATTCACTTCAATCTTCACACTGGTACAGTGTAAAACAGTCACGAGTAAAAACGGGCAGTAGTCTGATTTTGAGTGTGGGAGTAGCGTATACTGTGGTTATTATAGAAGCATTTGTAGTTATGAATGTGAAAGTAAATTTGTTTGTCTGTTATGCTGTTTCACTTCTAAGCCATTGTTTTTGATGAACATTGGTACAAAGATAGACTAGAATTTGAAAATGAACTTGTTTTCTTTTTGCGAAACAAGACTTCGAGATGTTTAAGTTTTGTATGAAAATTTTTCAGTGTCTCTATAATTAAAACTTCGTTCTGTATATGAGAAGTATGAGAAAGGGATAATAGGTGTTCCAAAAAGATATTCTTACCTATACTATAAATTCGAGAGTTAGCGAAGACGTTTATT
>DWJZ01002173.1:0-20277 GCA_018249125.1 Asbolis capucinus
CGAAAAACTGATCATAGTAGCAAATACCGAAGGGAAAAGACCAACAGGGCGCTCACCAATCAGATGGTCTGACCAAATTGTAAACGCAGAAACGCCAAAATTCTACACAGTTGCCACTATTGCCACTGATAGACCGTTCCAGGGTTACTTCCTGCCATAACCACGACCGTTAGTCATCTAGAACCGACAAGAGAGAAAGAGAGAGAGAAAACCTTAAAATACAGTAATCATAATATTTTTGTTGTACCAATCCGGTCTAGACTGTTTGAATGACAAATATCTGTTAAGTATTTATGTCATTACTAGAAACTGTTCTCACTTTGCTTTCGAAGAACGCGATACCAGAAAAAAGTAGTTATTGTGATATAACTGTGTCAGTTACGTATAAGGCAGTAATTTTTTTGGTATTTTTTTCACACGTTGAGTTGCCTTATCGAAGTTTTCATACGGAACCCCAAAAATGTTTGAAAATATTTAACCCTATAATTTAGCCTATGTTCATCTGGGATAATGTAGGATTTTAATGACAAAATATTTTTCAAATCGGCTAAGTAGTGTCAGAACCTATTCACTACAAACAAACAAACAATCTTTCCTCTTTATAGATTTAACGTTTCTCTGTGAGTCAACAGATAGTGTTATTGCTATCTGGGTCGTGTCTTGACCTACCCGCTCCTTCCCCACTCGTCCATATCACATATTGATAACGGTATACCGTGGTGCAATGATTTCTTTATTGATTTATATAAACATGGTACTATTTAACGTCATCGGCCTAAGAAAGTGTGACGACATTTTAAAGTATTTTATGTTTATTAGACTTCAAAGAAAGGCGGAATTTCTCACAATTACAATATAGTTTTTTAGTCCTCATGCCTTTTAAGGTTTCGATATTGATGTATTATTTTCATTCGAATTTGGTGTCATGGACATTAAGTGGGACCACGTGGGTGATATTTGATTAATTTGAATTTTTAGTCGGTTTTTTATATAAGAGATAATGTTTCACAGGCCGGTTGGTCTAGTGGTTAGTGAACTTGACTGCTACACCGGGTCGTGGATTCGATTGCTCCCAGGTCAAACTTTTCTGTGATGAGCAGGAACGTTTATTCTGTGTGTCTAGGTGTAAATATCTATATAAGTATGTATTTAAAAATAAATATGTATGTTTATCAGTTGTCTGATCACCATAGTACCAGCTAATGCTTAGTTCAGTTAAGGGTTCAGAAGGCCGTGTGTGAGTTGTCCCGAGATATTTATTTTACTGACGCACTGACTAGTTATAATGGATATGCAGCGTACTTAGTAGACCTTGACTAGAGGGTTCCTAGGTTCGATTCCCGGCTGGATCAGTCATTTTGTTGACAGATGTTTGATTGTTCTGTGGTGCGTTATCATCGATATATGTTTATATTCATACAACGCTTACACTGTTCGTCTATTTCATGTATGTAGTCATTACATGCGAGGCTCATTATCTGCGAGAGAAAACTAAGTTATGATCAAAATACACGCGTGCCATACGATGTTTTTCAACTTTGGAGTAAAATGTATTTGTAAATTAAATTAGCGGAGGTTATTTCTATTATCTTGTGTTGTATGCAGGCCGGCGGAGAATCCAATGAACGTAGTGGCGCGGCGGCTGCAGCTGGGCGGGGCGATGCGCGACGCGCCCAAGCTGTCGCTGCCCGCCAAGCTCGTCTTCCCCTCCATGCACCACCAGGGACACTTCTCTATGCTCGGTCAGCCCACAGATTATATACCCAGCTATACTCGTTGCAAATTCTAGATCGATAAAAAGTGATTGATATAACATTTTTAACTAGATATAATATATGTATGAGTGTTTTTCAACGTATAAATAATAAAAAAATGGTATTGTGCAATTTGTGTCCCAAAAATGTTTGTCATTAATATATTCTGTCAATAATACACATGGTTTCGTTCAAAACCTGTTTTTTTTTATATTAGATCACTTTAGTTGCACTTATATTTTGTACCAAACATTTTAATTTCAATACATTCATCATAATCTGCGCGAAACAACCATGTAAGCACGCATGTGTACATTAAACGAATAAGTAAATTTAACGTTTCTGATAACACACATGTAGTCCGTTTTTCTCATCCATACAAAATTTATAAACAAACCAATGAATGACAATGTTACAGTATAAAATCGTCACATTACATGTTTAATAAATTAAGTAAATTACGCTAATGTAAGGGCAAAAGAACCTTCCAATATCACAACACGAAAGTTTTGTAAAAATAACGAAAAGGACATAAAAACAACTTATAAAATTTTATTTTGATTAAAAAATTGTTTACATGATTTGTATGGTTGGATAAAATAGATTCATGATACCAAATACACTGTGTTTATTGGTAAAAGAGTGACAAAAATTTAAAATATTATTTTCCAGGTCTTGGAGACATTGTAATGCCGGGTCTATTGTTGTGTTTCGTGCTGCGATACGACGCTTACAAGAAAGCCAATCTTGTCTGTCAAATGGGTCAAGTTCCGGGGCCCCGGACTATGGTGAGTAAAAACAAACACACAGACAAAAATTGCAGATATCATTTTTTTGCGTTCTATACTGTCCTATTCATATTATGATTGCGAAAGTTTGTGTACAATTGGTGCACCTTGGATCCGGAAGAAATGCAAACATAAAAAATCTTTTGTGGGGTTTTCATTTTCACAACTTCTTTTTTTGTAATATGTATTGCACAAAGAACTTTATTACTAAGTATTGATCAAAGAACTTTATCACTAAGTATTGATCAAAGAACAAATACAAACTACCAATAAATACAATTTCAACCTATTGAAGTATTGTGATTTATATTTAATTGATTTTAGTTTTAATGTACTTTATGCATATGTCACCAAGCAAATAGCTTGGTTTACAAGTAAAAGTTTTTAAAAATGTAATGGTACAAAAGAGTTAACAACTGATAAAACATGAAAAAGTTTAAGTCTCCTGGTTGTCACAGGTTGCTAAGCAACGGTTTGTTATTATACATTCGAGATCGAATTTGCGAATATATATGGATGGATGTTTATTTCACTTCCTCGCAAAAGCTATTGAACGGATATAAGTGACATTTTCGCTTTAAAATGTTAGTAGGATGTATAGACAGCGATCACCTACAGATGTGCATTGCTTATGATGGCAGGGGTCCCGGCTGACGTACTTCCACTGCTCATTGCTGGGCTACTTCCTGGGTCTGCTGACGGCGACAGTGTCGGCGGAGGTGTTCAAGGCGGCGCAGCCCGCGCTGCTCTACCTCGTGCCCTTCACGCTGCTGCCGCTCCTCACCATGGCTTATGTTAAGGTATAGCCTCGACCAATTTCAAAGTCATTAAATTTCAAAAGTTGTCCGATCGCAAACCAATCACTTACATTTTATAATATTAAAATAAAAGTAACCTAATTTAGTCCTTATTACATCAGCTATCTCCAGTGAAAGTCTCCTTAAAATCGGTCCAGCCGTTCCAGATATTAGCCGGGATTGACAGATACACAAAAAACGTATAAAATATCTACTATGTACACACATATGCACTTAGTAAAAAACGGTTATTTTAAATTACAAACATACACTGAAATTGAAATTTTAAATAAAGGTACATTACAATTCGTTATTACTAACAACATAATATATGTATACATTTTATTCAGCTATATATTTTTTTGGGACATCCTAGAAAGCATAAACTCACTGTAATAAGTACACTTCATTCCATTTATTACTGTAGAATGTAATATAAAAAAAAGTTGATAAAATGTCGTTTGCGAGAATCCAGATAGAAATTATTTAAAGTGGTTGGTAAGTGGAAATTTGTTTGTTCCAGGGTGACCTGCGTAGAATGTGGAGCGAGCCATTCATCGCGCCCACGGGCAAGGGCGGCGCAGACTTCGACGTGTGACCGGACTGACTGGCCCCGGTATTATAAAAATAATAATAAATATTTACTAAAACAGGTATATACCCATATTGCGGTTACTATTCAGTCCATAAAGAAATATAAAAAATGCGATTACATATTTTCAGTCAAAACAAAATAACTTTAGGTCAATATACCATTATGATTTGACTCATAAAGGTTTAGATTCCTTCCCCACCGTACCCTCGATTTAGATGCATTTTGCTTTTCAAATGTAATATTTTAATAGCCTATTTTTGCAACAATCGGAAGGGACTATATGGACGGCAAAAAATAACTTCATTAAAAAAAAAAAGTCTCAAATTTAGAATCTAATAAAAAAATTTACATCAAATGGTACCCAGTGGAACCATGAAGTAGAAAATTTTGTGCTACGATTTTACCTGGATACAAGTGGTTCGAAATCTCCAAAAGAAAAAAAACATAAATCGTAAGGATAATTTCGTACAGCATTGTAGTTTTTCCTACTGAAATGATTATTCGTTTTTTTTTAATTCGGTCAACCTTTTTTCTTTTATGTATAGGTTTATGTGAATGTTTCCTCTGTGGAAGTTGATATCTAAAGTTATACCGTCGTACTTTGTATCCAGATTGGTGCAAAATAGACTAATACCATGGACGAAATATGCTACAGGACTAAGAGTCGAACAAAAACATCGTACATCGAAAAAAGTTAAGTTCTATATTAAATCTAGATGGCGTTGATATTTTTACACAATGTACCCAGAATAGACCGGCTGGGATTGTTATTTCAACAGAATTTCGTTGTTAAAGAGGGTGTTGGTTGGTTCCATTTAGATAAAACTAGATTGCGCTGGTAAATAATAACTATGTATATAATCTTTAAAATTATTTACATTGTGTTAAAGCTGATTTTTTGTTCAACTCTATTAGTCTTCAGTATATTTCTTGTAAACTAGTACCAACTATAACAAAGGATTTCTGCACAGTAACATGTAAAAAATCTCAAAGCTTGGTAGCCGCTGGAATTTCGATATGTAAATCCTTTTCAGAATTGTAATGAATGATAATGAAATTTATATTCGACAAATTCCTTTCACTCTCAGCTCTTGTTCCTGTTTTTTTATTATTATTTATTACGAATTTAAAGATAAGTTTTGGAAACACTAAACTCTGTTATGGGAATTAGGATATGTCACTGTTGACGTTATTTTCAATTTGACGCAATGCGATGGGCTTTGTAATCGAATCTATACTGTACAATTTGAGTGTATATTAAAAGGCTGCTACTGTTCTGCTATAATTAACAAATTCGAAGTAACTTCATGTTTTTTTTTTCTAAACTATTGATCTCGCCTTGAACGAAGACCTAATAGATAAATTGACGTTAGAATTCTTTAATAGAACATTATGTGTATTAGAAGTACAATGTGCCTGAAAATTTGAGCGTTCTTTTTCTCGTGATTTTAGATACAAATTCAAATCCAAGCTGTGGGTACAGCCCACGTAGGAATTTATCGACAAATATTATTATCTTTATTAACTTGGGATTAACAAACAGTTAATCTCACGCTGTCATTATTATTCTAGCTTTTGATACTATCGGAGCAATGCGCAAGTAAAGAAGGGATTCGAAACTTAAAAGTTTCGTTCAGGATACGCTTGAGTTGTTATATATATAGGCCTTCAAGTAAATGTTTTGGCATACAAAATGTATGAATGGCACGTACGAGGCTTCTATCAATAATTGAGATATTGAGTATTTCTATTCGAGGGTCAAAATATTTACGAATGTTTAGTAGTTTTACAAAAAGTTGTTGTAGTTAAGAAAATAAAATTATTATACCTTTCAAAAAGTAAAGTATGAAATGCAACAGGAATCTAAATGAACTATATAATACTCAAAGAAACTCAAAAGTAAAAAAAGGCAAAAAGAGATTTTTTCTTCTCTAACTCACCAGGTGATGTGTGCATTTCAGGATGCAGTATGACGATATGTATAATATGATAAAATTAATATTAATAGGACAACATAGTATATGTTAGGTTAGTTTTAGTTAGCTTGTTTTCCGGTGGAATGATAGTTAATTATAGAATTGTATAAAGTAAATTATGTATACCATGTACTGCATGGAATAATTTAATATTATCAATGTGGTCTCGTAAAACAACGTTTAGAAATGTAACCATTGCACAATTAAAACGAATAAAATTTATTCATTATTTACATACAGATAAACTTATCACCGCCTTTTAAAATAATGAAGTTCATTCTAATTATGTTACTGTATTTCATGTGGGTTATTTGTAATATTGACTAATAAACTTGATATTTTTTATACATCATCAAGCTATTTTCCAAAGGGAGTCTTGGCCAGCGATTTGCCTTTACATATTGGCCCAGTGAGACATGGAATTATTAACTGTCGGAGGTTTTACAATATCGTTATGTTGTTAAAGTAATTAACCTCCGACTAACGTTCTAGATGTTGGTGCCAAATACCTTATACTAGCATCTTTAGAGGTAAAATAATATTGATTGATGATTGAAGGAACATTGATGGACTGTTTAAATAATTATTATACTAACTTTTTCGGACAGATGATAAAGTAAAAAATAGATTAACAAAACACATGTAATCGAATCTCATTCTGATTATTTATTGCATGTGCCCATTTTGCTGAGAGACAAGTCTATATATTGACACAGTTGCTGAATAAGTGTTTTATTAGTGCTAAGGTGTATTTCGTTCTATGATCAAACTTTGTTATCACTGCCTTGGACTGATGTTTTCAATAAAGATTTTTTCTATGTGTTAAATGAAGTATTATAAAATAAAATAGTCTAGACTTCGACCTAGGCTAGCTATTGTTGTTATTATTATAACAACTGTATTGTTGTTGTAAATTAATTAATTAAATTTAATGATGAATGTTAAATATACGCATAGTTTTTAAGCATCATAATTAAGTATACTTGGTATGAATGGTTTGAGTTTATAGAATTTTTTTATATTGATTTTCGATAACTCTTTTTTTTGTACTTTGTAGATGTTATTGATAAGTTTATTATGTGATTATATAAAGTACTATAATACAGTCTCGTGATACGTAATAAATTATTTCAAAATTATAATTTACAATACTATCCTGCTCCCAGTGATTTTTAATGCTTTCGTGACTAAAATAGGATCATTTTTACAATATAGTCTATTTAGTTTTACTCGAAAAATTTCTTTTGGCTGTCCCTTGATTTTCGGTATAAATTAAATTTAACAATATAGTTAAATAATTTATGCGGCTTACTCAATAGCTCCTGCATGCATATTCAACTACATTGTATAGGATCAGATACACATTTGGAAAAACTTATATTTTTGTTTTTCATATGTTATTTCTACCTGTTTGTCCTGCAAGTAGATAAGTAAGCCGCTAAAAATAATTGTTATATAAGTATTACTAACAACACAATAAATATGTAGTTTTGACTGTTCTATTGCAACATTTATTCAATGCAACGTTAGAATTTATCATCGATGTTAGTGTGTCCGTGCGCCTCGACTGTAATTTATATACATAAATATCTTATATTTCCATTTCCTATGGATAGACTAAATTTTACTTTTCTCGGTCAGTCAATTTGAATATTGTGAACTCTTGTGTATTTTTTGGAACAGTATTTAAGATGTAAAAAAATCTGTCATTGATCAATGTATATAAGATTGGTGTTAAAATATTTAAACCACTTCATTTTGTCACATCCAACATGTAAATAATGCCCTCACATGACATTTTACCTAACCACAAAATTTAAACATTTAATATTTTTATGTGTATAAGTGGCGTATTGTAACAATACTTAATAAAAATATTAGATGAAGTTAATGCTTTTATTTCTATACACCTTAAAATTTCAATCTTATTTGATCATTAATGTATTACAGCTAACTTCTGATTAACTGTCCTATGGCTGGGCTCCAGTCAGATACTCAGTGTAAGGGGAAATGGAAATAGTCCACCACACTGGCCAAGTACACATGGACACACACCTTTGAGAACTTTATGGAAAACTCTCAGGAGTGCAGGTTTCCTCGTGTTTTTCTTCATTGTAGCAAGTGATAATGTTCTGATACCCACATAACTTTGAAAATGGGAGGTACTCGCCGCAGGATTTGAATCTAGGAACTCCCATTCGAGAGACAGGTCCTTAATGCATAATTGACAATATACATGTCATGTAATTTTAAACAAGCAATATTCAAAGTGCAGCATCATCTCGCTGGTACAAGGTTTGCCTCCAATACAATGGCAACTTCAATAAATTGACATTTGTTTGTCAACTGTTGAATTTATAAAAAAGGTTAATAAAAATAGCAGGTAAATAATTAAATAATTCTTTTCTTTTATCTGTTCAACATCAATTTAAAACAAATTATGCTAATGAAATGCTGCTTTTATTACAATCAGATAATCTTATTAAAAACATACATTTTCCACTTGGTTACGTATTACTAACAGTACTTTTATTAGTGTCTCTCTTTTCAATAAACCTTAGCTGTTTCTTTTTCATTCTTTTCAGTTTTGCTGTATTCGTGATCACTTGAACAATCTCTGCTTTTTTCTTGTTTTCCTCTGCTCTCTTTATATTTTCCTGCCGTCGTTTTTTGCGGTCAAGCTCCTTCTCTTTCATATGTTCTACTGCCTGTTTAGATAACTCTTTTGTTCTTTTCAGCTCTAACCTCAATGCTGTTTTTTTCTCAAAGTCCTGCTTTAAACCTTTAGTTTTATTCACTGAAGAAAATCTGAAAGGAAGGAATGTTTATTAAAACTGTAAAGACTTGATTAACTGCACTAATATTTGTTATCAAACTTCCGAATAATCGAAGGTATGAAGGAAGCATGTTTATGTTAAAATTTGTTTCCACCTGTGGCTTCGCCCACATAGTAGATACGTAGATAAAAAGTAGCCAATGTGTTATTTCAGACTAATCAATCTTTGTGCCAAATTACCTTCAGATCAATTCATAGTTTTTTCATGAAGGAGTAATGAACATCCATTCATCTTCACAAACTTTCCCATCTATGATATTAGCAGGATATACAATAGGATATATGTCATAATAATAGGTTATTATTAAAAATAAATAATAAACCAGTTCATTGTTAAAAGTAACTTAAACTAAGTTGAACAATTACAACCGCATGGGGAAAAATGCTATGGAAGGGTTTGGTTGTTTTTGTTTTTGATTGTGCTTGGTAATCCAGATAATTACGAATCCATATAACTGAGAGTCGAATAATCCAGTTTGTACTGTATCTATTTGTAACTAATCTGCAACGAATGTCTGGTTTATTATAATTTCCTCTTTTGAGGAATGTTACTTATCTAATAGTGAAGACAAATTTTATTTGTGGACGATTTTGTAAGTATTTGAAGCTTTGTGTACGATAAGATACCTTATGTTGAACTCCCTATATAATTCCCTATATAATATATTTTCTATAAATTACACTGAGACCCTATAGTTACCGTTCTTTCTGAGATTTCCAGAATCTTCCAGATTTCGGTTTGCCCCTTATATCTACTATGTTCTTCTTAGTTTTATTAATTTTTTTATTCGGATTTGTATTGTCTTCTGCGCACTGTACACTCTTGGAACATGAAATTGGCTTAATACTATCTAATATTGAATTAACTTTATCGGGTATTTTAGCAGACATTGCAATAGTTTTGTTAAGTAAATTTTGGGATCTTTTATAGAAAATACACCAATTTATAACGAAAAATCAAAAGAAAGAGGTAACACTAACCACGTTTATTTTTTGAAACAACATGAAGTGTCAACTGTGTCAAGTCAAAGTAAATGTTAAGTCAGATAAATGACATTATTGTCACAGATTCATAGACTACAAACACTGAAACGTGCAAATCGTATAGTATTAAGAATTAAATAGCTCTAGACGGGATGTAGTACCAATCCTGATAATTTCTTTAGTTTCTGTAATATACTCGCTTGGCAGTATCTAAAGTTTCATTGTCTGTATCGTAGACTTAGTTTTACTAAGTCTATATTAATAATCGGTGTAACACACACGGTCCGTTTTTGCCATGACATTACATTAGCATATGTCACTGTCACCGCCGCTGTCACTTCACTGCAATTTTGTGATTGGGAAATTAATGAATCATTACTGATAAAAAATATTATAATTTTATATAGTTTCAGTCATTATCTCCTGATTTCTTAAAAATATCATTAATAGTTGCACTCAGATGCAATTTGGATTTTGCTTAAAAAGTGATTAATAGTTTCAAAACAAATACAATGCCGGTATGTTCTGTTTTTTTCACAAATGAAATTAGTAAATAAAATGTATTGATGTTTCTTTTGAATCCTCGTAGGCCTACCACTCTACGCTGGTGGACAACACTCAAGCCGTCGGTAATCTGGCGTTGTTGCCTATAAGAACTACTTTTCGAGGTCCGGCTCCAATAAGCCCTAAAATTGAGCTAGACATTATTGATGAGGCGCTCAATTACTTCAAAGCCAATGTGTTTTTCCGATTTTACGAAATTAAGGTAGGTTTAATGACACATTCTATTAATTAATCTTTTTACTGGGGCAGTTTAATAGGGTGTTTTAAGCCTCATTTGTGTTATATGCCATGAATGTGTTGATGACAAATGATGGGATATTACAAATTCAAAGCAAGATATGTAACTAACCATTTTCAATTGCAGTCGGAAGCTGACAGAGTTTTAATATATCTCACTCTATACATTTCTGAATGTCTAAAGAGATTGCAAAAGTGCTCTAATAAAAATCAAGGGCAACAAGAAATGTACATGCTGGCTATATCAAAGTTTGATATTCCTGGAGAGCCAGGATTTCCACTCAACTCTGTGTATGCTAAGCCTTCTAGCCCCCAGGAGGCAGGTTAGTGTTATCTTAATATTACAAATTGTAATATCAGTTAAGCCCTATTGTTTTGATTATTGGTCTTTTAAACGGGACACCTGCATTCCATTCTAGAACACTTCTAATTTATGAAGGCTATGTGTATATTAGAAACTAATCTCACCTGCTTTAGTAAAGGAAAATACTGTGGGGAAATCTGCACTCCTAGGATTTCCCCACAAAGTTCTCTAAACTGCGTGAAGTCTACCAATCACACTTGTACTTCTCGCAGTGTATCATGAGACCCAAGCCCAGCTGATGTAGTTATGGGTCGAAATATTGATTTTAATATTATATAATGAATGGTATAATTGACTATAAACGGGTTAACTACAAAGCAGAACACTAATTGTAAGCTTGATTTAATGATTTCAGATTTAATGAGGCAATACTTGCAGCAGTTGCGCCATGAGACTGGAAACCGAGTGTGTGAAAAGGTACATGTTATAATTAATACAATAAGTAATATTTAATATCAAATAGAGGGAAGGAAACTTTGTTCTAAATCAATCATATTTTCAGTTATTGTTACTTGAAGTCCCTCTGTTTATAAGTGTGAACTTAATTTACTTTGTGTTCTGTTTATCACTTTCTGAATGTTAAGTTATATTTTTAACCAAAAAATAATGACTAAAAATGAAAATATTGCAATAACATTCAACTTTTAAAATTGCAGGTTTTTGCCACAGAAGATGGAAAGCCAAGTAAATGGTGGCTGTGTTTTGCTAAAAGGAAATTCATGGACAAATCACTCTCAGGACCAGGACAGTGAAGTATAAATTGTTTGTAAATTAAAAATCAGTATAATTTTCATTTAAAATGTAATTTGATTTCTCTTATAAATACAATGCTTTTATACTCATCACTTAATTCATTTGTAGTGTGATTGATATAAAATTTATTATTGTATGTACATCCTTAAAAAATAAATAAGTTACAGTATATTGTGTGGTGTGATTTCTAAATTGTATTATATTAAACCCATTTTATTTGTATATTGACTAAGGCAGTATTATATGGATAGAGGTTCTTAGAGTTTAAATAAGTCTTGCTAGGTACAGTTTGAAGTTTAAATTATCTAGGGGATATATAAATCATCAAAAATATATGAATATTATTAATACATAATTATACTAAATCTGTTAATAACTCTTTTCACTGTTAAGTTACACACCATATTCTTTGATGATTTGTCCTGCAATAACAAGTCTTTGTATTTCCGAAGTACCTTCATAGATCTCAGTGATTCTGGCATCGCGGTAATGCCTTTCTGCAGGCATATCGGACACATAACCCATTCCACCCAGTATCTAGAAGGAGAATTGGCACTTTTTAATATGGTATATATTTGTACAATTAATTGTTGTTGAAACATTGTGTATAGATTTGTAAAATATTTAAAATCGAATCAAAGTTCTACCTAAGAAGCAATATAATTTTGAGATGTGGGAATTATAAACAGCTAAATTACACTGGTAAATCAATAAATAAATAATAAATATCTTAGGATAATTTATACACAAAAATCTAGTTGTGTTGTAGTATGGTGATAAATATACATAATTGTATTAAATTTTTTCCACCCAGACACAGTTGTAAATGTTTAGATAAAAAAAACTGACCTGTATACATTGGTGTGATAAAAACGTTGCAGCTTCAGAAGCTGCCAGTTTGGCCATAGCTGCTTCCTTAGTGTATGGTTGTTTATTATCCTTGAGCCAGGCTGCCCGCCATGTCAGCAACCGGGCGGACTCCAATTGTAAAGCCATATCCGCTAGCTTATTTTGAATAGCTTGCAATTTCATTATAGGTTTTCCGAATGCTGTTCTCTTAGATGCATACTCCACTGCAACATCTAATGATGCCTAAAGATATTAAATAAGTGCTTGAAAACTCATAATTACTTAAAGATGCTACTAGAGAAGAGATTTAACTACCCATAATTAAAAAAAATGTAATGTTAGAATTACAGATTGTGAAATGTAGAAAAAAAATAATTTTTATTGCCATTTAAGGAACTCAGGTAATAAGTTGCATGCCAGGAAAATCTTTTCTATTGATCATTGTACTATTTAAAAGTAACATAAGAAAACATAAATGATACTAATTAGAATACACCATATATTTAATTCAACATCTTTGAAAAGTTTGCATGGTCCTCTATATAATATGTGTATTATAGTAGTATAATAGGTATTTTTGTCTGCATAAAATTAACTGAGTTATGTTATAAAATAAATAATTAACAAATTAGATTACCTGAGCTATTCCCAATGCCTGTGAGGCTATTCCAATTCTACCAGCATCCAGTGTCATCATTGCAATTTTAAAACCAAAACCAGGTTCTCCAAGAATATTCTGTTTAGGGATTTCACAGTCTTCAAATATTAGCGAGCAAGTTGAGGATCCTCTTATTCCTAACTTATCTTCTTTTTTGCCTAATTCAAGTCCTTTTATGGGTTTTGGTACAATGAAAGCTGATATACCTTTGTGTTTTAAACTTTTATCTGTGGTAGCAAACACAACAGATGCCTTGCTTTCATATCCATTTGTTATCCAACACTTAGTACCATTCAGGACCCATTTACCAGTATCTTTTGCTGTGGTTGAGGCTGCTCCAGCATCAGATCCATTTCCAGGCTCAGATAAGGCAAAACACCCAACACTGTCACCTGAAAAATATCAAAAGTAAATTAACCAATATCGATAAACTTGCTTAACATACATGTAAGAATTTAGTAGATTACTAACCATTACAAAAAGGTGTAACAAAATCCTTCTTCTGTTTGTCAGTCCCCCAGTGTAGAACTGGCCCCAGATATAGAGAGTTGTTTACCGACATGATTACCCCGGCAGAAGCACATCCCCTGGATATCTCTTCTAGAGCTATAGAATACGCTAAATAATCCAACCCAGCTCCACCAAGATCTTCAGGAACTGCTATTGCCATTAACCCGAGTTCACCCATTTGTTTTATGGCGTCCCCTGGGTATAAATGCTCCCTATCATATTTTGCAGCATTGGGTTTTAATTCCCCTTCAGCAAAGTCTCGACATGTTTTATAGAGCATTTGATAAGTGTCTGGTAATGACGATAAAGAAGCTATGCACCTCGAACCTCGTGTTGCTGATGATAAATTGAAAAAGAAATGTTGTTAAAAAAGACAAGGAATAAATCTTTTGTCAGCTTCCTTTTAAGAGAATAATTAATATAAACATACCGAATATTTGTATGGGTTTGAAAAGAGAATTTAACATTTTGTTATAAGTTATAGAAATTATTAAAAACAAAAAAATTAACAAAAACAAATGAACTAAAATGCGATCTTTGAACCCACTTTGATTCGAACCTCATTCGAACTCCGTTCAAAATAATTTCAAGACGTCAATTCCAAATCACAGAATATTAATGATAAAGATAAAGTCAAAATTATTTACCCAACTATATTTACCTATTATCGACAGGTATCTATGTAAAAAAAAAATTACGTAGCAAGACCTATTTCATACCTGTTCATAATATTTATAAATGAGGTTATTGTTTATCTGGATTAGACTTACGGCGTTTTCTTTTGTCACGATATCCTTGTAATACATGTCAATTCTGACTGTCAGACCTCATATCTGTCTGATCCTGAAGCCTGAGCCGTCACGGTCTGTCAAACAAAAAGTAAAGTAAAAACATTGACGAAAAAATATTTTACAATGATAAAATGGAGATATTGTTAAGATTTGTGCCTTCAAATACTATAAGATTAACAGCAACTAGAATTATTTTAACAAATGTAGCGCATTACACCAGGTAAGCATGTTAAAATGCGAATTATCGTGTCAATGTTACGTATTTAACCTATAACTGAATTGAATTTGCTCCTTTTTGCAGATTGGCAGAAGTAGGAAAATTAGAACCACCTAAAACGTCAGGAAAATACGACACAGGTCAACTTATTTTGCATAAAGTATTTGGATATAGAGGTGTTATATTATTTCCTTGGCTTGCGAGGGTTTACGACAGGGATGCCATCAACAAGAAGGAGAATACCGAGTCTGGGAGCTCAGCAGAGTCTTCTGGAGACTCCCTATCAAATGTTGGAAAAGAAGTCAAGGGCAGGACACATACATTCTACCAGGTTCTAATAGACACAAGAGACGCACCTTACATAGTAAGTACCACCCCAGATGGTAAAATGTAATTAATCGTACCATTCAACATGGTTCATTTACTGACAATTTATATGATAGCATTCATTTTAATAGCAATTCATGTTAATTAAGAGCATGTGATTGTGATAAAGTTTTTGCTTCAATCCATATCTTAAACTGATTTGTTAAGTTGTTATGTCATGTGCCACCAAGCTATTTCAATCCCATCTTTAGTTATACTGTGTTAATGTTATTATACATTACATCATACATTTATGGCATATTTGAAATACAAACAACATAAAATCTTTAAAATTTCTGACTTCTTGATATTCAAGTAATTTAAATTAATTTGCAGATATTATAAATAAATGTATGCATATTTTAATTTGAGTATAATAAATTATTTTTATTTTATGATTGGTACAAAAAGTTGCAGTATTGTGTATAAATATTTAAAATAAGACAAGTATTGATTAGCAGATGTTTGAATGATACTAAAAATTATTGATTTATTTTTGACTGTGCAAACAAACATCGATATGAGACCAGAGTGGAAGAAAAAGGTACCTACATCATAGAAATTTTCACAAGTATTGTTGGAATGTTTTGTGAATTACTTTGTGTAACAGTTATTAATCTTTGTGCTTCCATATTACATCGGCAGAGTTGCTTACAACCTTACATAAATAAATAACAACACAATACATTTTATGTTAATCAATAAAAATATATTGCCTCTACATTTTGCATCATTTATAGTTTTCCGTGTTTTATTGCCACATTAAAACGTTTTTTCTAAAAACATCACTATTAAATTACTTACTTGTAAGCTTTAAAAAAATACAAGTTCTCTATGACTCGTCATATTATTTGAATAGAACGCTTATTGATATTGTTAAGAATTGTCTTTTAATTCAACATTACATTTGCATTTTGAATAAAAATGTTAGAGATTTAAATGTTTTCATAAAGTTATATGAGTACAGTACAGGTATTCTTATACTAAAAAACAAAAGTTATAATACATAATTAATTCTACTAAGCAAGTTCATGTACTACATATGTGTTTTCCATAAGTTCATGTATTACATAGCCCATTAAATTAAGGTAACAAGTAAAAATATGTATAGACCTTTTTCTCGTAGTACAAATCTTGTAAACAATTTTTGTGTAACAATAATACTTTAAAGTTAATCTTTATATAATTTCTACAAAACTGATGTATCTTAATATCCGAAACTTGTTATGGCCCCAAGATATTAGTGTGATAAACATGTTATCTGATGGTTTTATAGTAAAACTGTTATTGTTATCCACTGTACGGATGAGAAAAATGGTCTCTATATAAAACATGTGTAATTTAATTTAAAGAATTTTTAAATGATTGGTCCTATAATGATAACAATTTTTATTTTAGCGGGCACAGACAGAGGCGGTTACATTTCTAGGGAATCAGGAGTCAAGCCGCAGCCTCTATGCCATTCCAGGGCTAGACTATGTAGCACATGAAGATATAATTCCTTACACTTCAGTGGAGCGTGTACCATTACAGCATGAGTTGTTTGACAAATTTCTCATGCATAATCCTGATAAAGGTATTGTTCTCAATTATATCATAGCTAGGTTACGACCGCGGCTGCATCCGCTTAGTACCAATGTTGATAAAAGTAGTTAATGACACTAAAGACTATGATATATTACCGCATAAAAAAACACATCAATCCGTCGCTCAATTTAGACATAAGAAAGACAAACATACACACAGACTTTCCCATAACTTTTCTCTTTTAATATTAGTATGGATTTAGTACAAAACGGATATTTCCGAAAATCTAAGCTTTAAAATATTTTTTGTTATGGTCATTCCTATAAAAAGTAAATCCTAAATTCCTTCACCCAAAAACTACTCAACGGATCTGAATGAAATTTGTCACAAACACATATTGTAGTCTGAAGATTACATAACGACAGGTGACAGATTGTAGTTAAAAGATATATATAGCCTGGAATAACAAAGAGGCTACTTTTTATAAATACATCAGCGGCTCCTAAGATAATAAAGATTATAAATGCGAAAGTTTGTGAGGATGAATGGATGGATAAATTTACTCCATCATGCAATAAGTACTGAAACGATCAATGAAAAATGGCATAGAGAAAGATTAGAGATTGATCTACTTTTTATCCACACACAAAACTTATGTACATATAAAACTAATTATTCCTTGCTCTTATAAAAGTAGTGCAGTATATTCATTTGATAATAATTTCCAGATCCGCCATTCATAGCGCAAGAGACCTTACGAGCGTGGCAGAAGAAGAACCATCCGTGGTTGGAGCTGAGCGACGTGCACCGCGAGACCACAGAGGGCGTGCGGGTCACTGTCATACCTTTCTATATGGGGAGTCGAGAGTCACAGAACTCCGCCGTGTACTGGGTGAGTGGATAGATCAATATCTTTAGAGTCTTCAATAGAATTTTACTAATATTGTAATGGGAAATTTTGTGAGGATGGACTGTTGGTATATCGCCCGCGTGGTATGTTGATATGGAGTATACATATGTTTATGCCTATATTTCATATATAGCCTGTTTCATTTTAGCCTACACTTTCTCACTGTGCCAAAGGAGAATGCCCATTTACATAAGAGCTTCGGCCTCTTCAAAAAGTTGTGTCCCAATGGATTTAATTTTAATTTGTAGTTAATGAATTATTTTTTATAATATACAAAAAAATTCAATAAACTCACCCAGGTTTAAAAGAAATGCAATTTTTTGTGTTCCTGAAAAATCCTTTCATTCAAATCCATCCAACAGTTTCTGCGTGAAGAAAGTAACAAAAGTTCATCCATACATCATAATATTTATGATGTTAGCAGGATTATTAACTATTAGAAAGGATGTGTGTGTGTCAGTGGCGCTACTGCATTCGCCTGGAGAACCTGTCATCGCTGGCGGTTCAGCTGCGCGAGCGGCACTGGCGGATCTTCTCGCTGAGCGGCACGCTGGAGACGGTGCGCGGGCGCGGCGTGGTGGGGCAGGAGCCGCTGCTGGCGAGACACGCGCCCGCCTTCCAGTACAGCAGCCACGTGTCGCTGCAGGCGCCCAGCGGCCACATGTGGTATGGTCTACTGCTTATCTCTTTCCTCATATCTCATATATATACATATATAGTTTGTTTTCTTTTCAAATTGCATGGTTGTTTTTTTAGTTAACTTAATTTACACTACATACTAAACTTCGCGAAACTATAGGGCAGCGCTGAAAACCAGCAGCCGTGGTTCATAGCCGTTCCATGGCATAGGCTGAGCGTTTCGTCCATTTCGCTCTGGGTATTGTTTATTGTATTTATAATTACTATGTACTATGGCGAAATAAAAGGGTTTCTTTCTTCGTTCTTTCTTATATCTCCCTGTCCTATAGTCATCGTCCTTCTCCTACTTCCCATTGTATCTTCCAATCTGAAACGATACTTTGTTGGTGTGTTGGTAGTGATTGACTTCGGGTTTAGCGATATACTGCTTCCCTTTCTTCTGTATTTCCCGCGAGGTCCATTACTTCCTTCTTGGATGGCGGTGATCACTTACCTGGCATTACCACCTTTTTCTTTTCTCTCTTCATACGTACATTTGTAAATTTGTATTGAAAGCCTTTTTCGACATTTTGATCTCATCGAGCACACTGGTTGATTTGTCCAATATAAGCAGCCAATTCGTATAGCTTTAGTAAATTAAACAATTGTGTCCCCAGGGGCACATTCCGGATGGAGCGTGAGGACGGCTACACCTTCGACTGTCGAATCCCGCCCTTCTCGCTGGAGAGCAAGCCGGAGGACGGCGCGCCCGTGGCGCCCTCTGCCGCCGCATAAATTAGAACTAGGCTTGAGTATTGATGAGGCCAACACTAGCGATAGTATCAATATCTATAGTCTGTTTTTTTTTTATTGTGACATACTTTCAAACGTTCTACTTGCTGTATAGGCGTTAGTCATTTGATAAGATTATCTGAACACCTTTCTATATCCTCTGTGCAAATTCGTTCTGGATTTTTGCCCATACAAACTTGTCTATTTTGTATGTAAAAAGTTCCAAATCTAATTTATGCAGATATAAACAATCCAAAGTTAAGCTGTGTTTTCATTACAAGATTATTCAAAATAGTATTTTTTATAAGATGAACGATATAGACTATTGGCTGAAAAAGCTGAAAATATCGATAGTGGAATTTATTGAATATAAAATAATTGTCAATCGTTTTTCCAACTTTTGTCAGGTATGATTGATACTATCGTTTGGCTTCATCGATGTTGAGGAGCTGGACGCACCGCTCACCGTCTCGCTGCACGATAGTCTATTAATAGTTAATAATTAAAATCGTGTGAAAACATCACCAAGATCGGAAAAGTAACACAAAGATTGACACCATATCAAAACTAGAAACCAAAAGAATAAATAATTCTCTTCTAATTCGCATACATTGTCTACGGTCCTATGGTTATTAACGCACATGATTGGCAAAAATAGTGCTGGCAGAAAAGAAAAAAAAGGCAACGATAAAATTTTTAATTTAAATTCGGAATTTCGTTTGGCGCGTCGGTTTACCTGTGATGCTCTGGGAAATAAATTGAAAAAGTTGAACAAAATTTCGTAGTCTGAAACGGAATATTTGTAACCAGAATTATTTGAGCTAAGGATCGATGTACATTCCTTTTTAATGTAAATTTTAATACAGTAGCTTATTAATGAAATGCCAGTGACCAAATACATTTGATTATTGTGCAGGCAGCGGGCGCGTGCGTACACCGGTTCAAAATAAAGATTGCGACGAGATACGAGCTAGTCTATTGTCTGCATAAGTCAATAGGAAATTGTTATATATTGTTAATAAGGTAGACAATCATATTGGTTATTCCTTATTTATTACCGCGTCCCTCAGTAGCATCCTCGCACGGTTCGAACATTTTAATTTTATACCCTCTAGATCTGTAATAAATTGCAGTATTTTGTTTGATTTATTGTTTTATTTGAATTACTTATTCCTCACTTTTCTTTACTTGAACTCCTTGGAGCTGTCAATCAGTTTGATTGTCCAATCTGGACTGGAGCAGGCAAGCGTGGTGGAATGTGCTATAGTTCTCAGTCATGAGGAGACCTGTGCTCAGTAGGCCGCACTTAATGGGTTGAAGCTAATGACAGTTTGAAGCAGTTTCTCTTGTGTAATCTGCAGACGATCTTAAGAGATGAAATCAGTCATTTT